>APFE030409903.1:6605-64227 GCA_000404065.3 Pinus taeda | reverse complement strand
TATCTGAAGTATAGAAATTAGAATGCAACACATAATTATCCATAGAAATCTTCAAATCTTTATAAATTTGAGCATCCTCATTATCAACCCGTGTTTTTACAATACGTTTTGTTGGAGCTTGTAATTTTTTTGCCACATTAACATTGCTAAAATTATTCTTACAACTATGGTTGATAGACACATTGATCTTCTCCTTCTGAATACATCCATGAACTTGTAATAATGAGATACCCGCAAAAAATAACCTTTTATGTTTCTTATTTTCCTTCTTTCCATTATAAGATCAATTGTCCAAAAATACTTTTTCAATTTCTTTAGGAGGACATATTTTCGTAAAATCACTGCCAAGTGACTTTCACCATATAGCCACCTCATCCTCCAAAATAATACCCTATGTAGATGCTCCAAAGTAGTGGGCATTAAGACTTGCGAAATTGTATAAATTCTTCAATAGTGGGACCATCATCATGTCCTATAAAAATCATCTCAGTAGAACCTGCGAACTAGAAAGAGGGTTTTGAAAACAATTACCTACTTTATGCGGAAAAATTGAAATGGCCACAATTCAGTCAATATGGCTCAGAATCCTTATTATAACTCATTTTCAGAAATGGAATAACCATTTTGTCTCTTCCCATGTAACTAGAATCATGAGATGGGCACTATGAGAACTCAGATATGCACTGCACTTTCCGACCGTCATAAAAATTTCTGGAAAAACAATGATTTTAAATCAGCGATATATCCCCCATTCGGACTTCGATTCAAACAATTTTTTTTTTTTGAAATAGGGTTATTTGTTAAGAGGATCTCATATATGTAATTAGTTTTCTAAAATTTTGCACAAAAACTGCAAAAAGATATTGGAGATCTGTTGTCCACACATTTTCTGTTAGAAATGTTTTTGCAAGACAATTTATTTTAAATCAGTGATATCTCTCTCTTCCGGAATTTGATTCGACTATTTTTTTTTTTTTTTATTAATTTGCGTATTTATTTGCAAGGAACTCAGATCTACTATTTTTTTTTGCAATTTTTTCACCAACAATTTGAAATCTTCTCTTCAAACTCATTGCCCGAAATATTCCCGCAAAAAATGAAAAAATTGTCTTCCCTCTTAGCCCAAGAAAGAGCTTTGATATCACTTGTAGTAGATTTGGCCTAAAAAATATATAACAATGGAAAATATGCCTAATAAATCACATAACATATGACAGAACTGAAATATTTTATTAATGGAAAACCCTTGAGGTAGGGTAACACCATACAACTACTCCTTAAGGAAGGAGATCACTCCACAAGATAATGTCTGTCAATTCAAAACCAATCCTTGAATACCCTCAATGTAGAGAATCTAGCCTCTTTATAGGCTTCATACATACAACACCATGGTTAATTACCACGGGCCTCTAATTACCATACAATGGGTTTGTCACTTTATTCCCTAACTACTTTTGGTCCCATGCATAATGTGGGTTAACCACTTTTTTTATTAATTAGAGCCCATTTATTTATAATCCTTAGATTACATTATTCCCTTGGGTACCTCCCTCTATAACACATATTATCCCCCTAAGTATACTATATTAAGATTCAACATCAAGTAGTTAATTTTACCTTACTCCAAAATCTTGGACTAACTTCCTCATAAGTTCTTCCATTCCAACATTTCCCAAGTACATAATGGAGAGAGAAAACCTTTTTGTTGGTTTTAGCTCAATTCAACTTTACAAAAAAGTGTTATTTTTCGTAAGAAAAAATTAAGACATTAAAATAACAATCTAGGATGTTGAATAAGCCCATAGAAAATGCTTGGATACAATGTTCTAGATGAGCATAAATCGACATGTCACTTTTGTCTATCTTCATGTTCATGATAAAATAAAATATTAGTGGCGTTCATATTCTTCATGTGTAAGTGGATCTCACATAAATAATTACCCCAATAAAAGAATGAAAAATTTCTAATCAATCATGTAAGATACTCTCTCATATGTGTGCGTGGATTTTTAATGTACAAACTCCATGATGATGGTTCTCTTCTATAAATTACCACCTAAAGTAATAGTAATATTCCTTGATCAAATTAATATAGTGAATTTGTAAATATATGAATAATTTTGGAAGAGTATAATTGCATTTACAATGGAACTCTTCTAGATAACTATCATATGTCAATTGTAATGCTTGAATGGTTCTTTCAGAATATTTTCAATAAAGAAATAGAATAAAATTCCTCCATAAAATAGTGAACCTTTGTTTTTGGAGTTGTATTGATCCTTTGACTAGGATATAACAATAACATACTTTGTTAAGAAAATCCACGCTACTGAATAGTTCATTCCATCCACTTAATAAGCATTGCCACATTAAGGTATTCCTGCATGCATCTATTCTTGAAGAGATAGAATGAATGAAGCCTTGAAAAATATGATTTTTTGTCCACATTGATGAAGTAAATCCTAAATATATCATGCTAAAAAATGTGCCTCATAAAATTATGGAAATGAGTATTCATCAAATGACTGATACATCCTAAGAGTGTGTCCAAATTGACACCTTTTAACCATAGAAATCTATCACTAGTCACTTAACATGTGCGCAAGGTGTCAACATGATTGTTTGAGGAATGAATATATCCTCATACTTTAGTGTACCACCTAGGGATGTGTGCCTAAATGGATAAGGTGCATAAGGTGGAATGTCAAAAACCCTATGTTGCATGGGTAATTATCCTCCCTAATCAAATCAAAGTTCAACTAACTCCTCAAATCATGTGTTAAAGATAAGTCACGGGTGATATAGCATGTGTGAGAAAATATAGCCTAAGTTGAGAGTAATCTAGTATAATTTGTGTTTATTACCTCAACGTCAATGCCAAAGGGGTCCACCTAATATGAGATGTACATCATTGACTTTAATTGACAAACATTAGTGAAAAATTAACTAGTGAAACTTAAGGAAGAGACCTACATGAAGTATTAGAAAAATGAAGTGCTCATAGGCCAATACTTAGGAAATCAATATGAGATTTATGCCTTCACTAAAATATCATGAACCAATTAAAATATCATGAACCAATTAGGTGTGTTCACAACTATAAAAAATGGTAAAATTAGAATTGACTTGTTAATATAGTTTAGAAGTTAGTGAATTAGAGCTAAAATTAGCATGCACCTTTTATGGGATGAAGTGAATTAGAATGTATTTGTGAAATTTAATTTTCATGTGGTAGAAGATAATAACACGATGTGATAAATAATTTATCAAGGAAAAATGGTGAATTGGGGTGAAAATGTATACATAAAAGGGATTTTACCTACATAAAAGTGGTAATAGGATTTGAATAAACAAATTACCAAGGTAAAATTATTGAATTACATGGAAAATTGAGTAAATACATCACCATGTTTTATGATAATCATGATATAAACTTGAAAAAAAAAGTGAAAGTGATTGGAATATGAATAGTTTATCCAAAAAGTAGTCTAGTTTATCCATAGATATTCTTTGATGCATTGGTGAAGAATAAATGCACCAATAAGAAACCTACATTAATAATACAACCTTTTGAAATCTATATTCATCCCTCCAACCAAAGATACAACTTCATCATGAAGGAGAATCACTATGCTCATCATGCATTAAGATCATCGCACGAAGGACTACTCTCAAGAAAGAATACGTGTGTGCTACTCTGAAGAAAGAATACGTGTGTGTATATGTAGTCAGCTAGAATCCCTATATTTACCCCTAAAATATGCATTTACTACTCATGTGAACATGAAGGGTAACCGAGCTAATCCTTTCACCAACAAGCTCCAAAAATTGTATGATCCTAAAAATGCAAAGGATATCCTGTGGAAAATTGATCAAGATAAAAATATTACCTTTTTTAAAATAGTTTGAGTAGAAAGACTTATAAAAGGGAATAAAAATATATATAAAAGCCATAACTACATTTAATTCTCACAAAGTCAACATCCTTAAAAATACATTCCTACCAATAAAGCTATAAAAAGAGAAGATAAAAAAATATCCCTGTAATGAGACGATTAAACCTAATACTGGTTTATATAACTCAAAATCTCTAACCTAAAAGAATAGGAATCGCCCACTTCCATCCCTTTCTTCTTTTACCCCACACACAAAAAAAATAAAAAATAATATATTATATATAATATATAATATTCAATTTATTTTATCCATAAATAATAATTTAATTATAAATTACTTTCGATAAATTTATTTAAAAATATATTTTAAAATGACTATTGGATGTCGACTAGGTGACAAGTAATTATATGTTTAAACATTCTTTGGGTAAATGAATTCATTTTGAAAATGTAGTAACTTAACATTTTTTTACTTATAATACAAAAGTAAAATAAGTAGACTTTGGAAATTCATACGAGATATTTGAATTTCATTATTCGAGTTTATTTTAGATTCTTATTGTATCATTCAATAGTGTTGGATTTTGTGTTAAAGGAGTGCTCAATTGAGAAATTCATGAAGGTAGACAAGTATATGATCGATTCTAATAACACATTTTTCTAAAACATTTTTCTATTAGGGAATTTTGAAGTCCAAAATAGCCTATTAAGAAAAGTAATAAAAGAATAATATAAATATAAAACAGATATTATATGAATTTTAAAGAAATGAATAAAGCAATTTTTTATTTTATATATTTACTTATTTCTTTATTGTTTTATTAAAATTTAATTATGCGAACTCATTGATGTAGAATATATTATGGATCCAATGAGTAAAAACATGTTTCTAATTGAAAAAAAAGCAAAAAAATATTTTAATAAAAAAACTTCGTCCACATTTTTTACTTTTTTCTCTCTGTATGTCTAAAAAAAGCTTGTATGGGTATTCATTGGTACAAGTACACACAATTGAATTTAAGTACTTATAAGGATATAAGCAAAAAATATGATTAAAAAAAATAGATTTCTTCTTTCCATCCAAAAGTATTTACTCCTAGGGATGAAATGATAATATTAAATCATACTGGATATTTTAAAGTTGCCTTCATTAATAAGTTTTTAGTTTTTGGTTTTTTTTGGCATTGTCTACTGAGTTGAAAGTTGCCTTCATTAATAAGTTTTTAGTTTTTGGTTTTTTTTGGCATTGTCTACTGAGTTGAAAAATTTTCCCAGAGAGCCAAAACCTACTAGAATTCCACCATTTTTTAAGAGAATATTATGTTAGGAATGCTTTAATCTTTTTTTTATGGTGGAAGTGGATTTAGCACCATCAAAACCCTCTATGGTACCCAACATAGTGAATCTTGATAATGGAACTAGGATTTCCAAAACAAATCATCAAATTTCCATTGTTTTCCAAGAATATTTATAGCCTCAGTAGACTATGCATTCATTTTTTACCTCAAAATTACCCTAATAGCTGCCTCATTTTTTTCTTATTTTTCACTGCTTCATTTTTTCTTCTTTAGCTTTGAGTCAAGTCATGCAGAACTTCAATTCCATTCCCAATTATATTTTGTATGAAATGTTGGTCCAAGTCTCTTGCAAGTTGAGTAACGCACCATATCATTCCAAGAATAAGGATTTGAATGTTACACATACCTCTAGAAACATTTTCGCAACTTTGGTAACTAAGTAGAAGGTTATGGCTACTCTAATTTCATTTTAATGCACTACACCAAGAAGCTCTGCAAATTACAGCTCATCCTTACACTTGAAGAAATGAACATACATGTTTAAAGGAGGTACGAAAAAATGCAATTATGTACTCTAGCTGAAGAGGAGATCAAAACTAGAGAGAGAAAAACCCCGAAGAAGGCAATGAGGAGAACATGACAAAGCAAATTAGTGTATCATGTGGTGAAAAGATGAAGTATTAAAATATTTTATTTGAAATTTTATGAGCAAAATTAAATTGCAAACATTAGTATTACATTTCATATTGGCTAAGGAGATAGGGAAAGAGGAAATGGTTTATTTTCTCGCGATCAAATAATTTGAGAACAACATTACTGAAAGGGTATAATTGAATGTTTCCTTACATAACATGTGTGGAGGACAAGGCATGAATTATGGACCTTAGAACACCCCTCATTGCTTAAAACATTGAACTCATAAGTGATAATAGAGGGGCCTTTATGAAGACTACTCCCATACTTGCACATAAATGCATAATAAATATGCAATGTGAAACACATATCTTATAAATCAAGATTCCCTATTTCCCTCAATTTGTACATGTACCTTTCTTAAGAGCCTCGTAATCTTACACCTTATGTACAACATACCTCACTATTTCTTATTACTTTCAAAAAATAATTATTACCTTCAAAAAATAAGTTATTGGACCTCAACAAACGTGAGAGCTAAAGATTTGTTATGACAATTATATTCCTTATAAATGGAGATTATCCCTCTAATTTCAAAGTATTGATGAGTAAAATAGAGGTCCAAAAATTTATATTTTATTCCTAGTTAAATTAATATGAATTTTCCAGGGTTAAAAGGCAAGGCATAACACTCTTATATATATATATAATATATATATTACTTTTACTTTTTCTTATTATCTTTTAAGATTTAAATTCTAACATTTCCATAAATTAATTCTTTATTTTAATCATAATCAATAATTATTATGTATATTATTTTAAATTTTATATATGTGTGTTTAACGGATTTTAATATGGTCTTAATTTTAAAGGACCGAAAAGATGTTGACCACTTAACTTATAAGAGACTTAGAAATCTACAACTAATCACTAGAAAATAAATTCTAATACTTATTTATGTTAATAATTTTTTCCAAAAAAATAATTAACTTCATATAAATTAAGAGAGATTTTCAAGGAATTTGTAAACCCATAAATATATGACCATAAAACAAATATATCAATCTAAATATTATTAAATTATATGGTATATATATCAATTTAGATCCATCTAACATCGTATTTATCATGCGCCTTGAGGATCAAATCTCTTGAGGTGCAAACCTTGTTTTTGGAGTGCAGAAATCGAGGAAAGGTTTGCAGCTTGAGGGATTTGATCTGTCTTGGCACATGATAGATCCGGTTTTAGATGGATCTAAGCTGGTTCCAATTGAGGGAAATGAGGTCACATTTTTATATTATCATTATTATGTATATGTTTGAGACTAACTTCAAAATTCACATTATTTTTTCTTTGCTTGCCATGACCATATCATTCTCCATTTTAATTTAGCTAGAGTTGCTTTCCTTGAACGAGTTGTACATCTTTGTTTGGATGCTTTGAGAGGTTTGTGTGTTTATGTGTTTGCATTTGGATGATAATGTTTTTGAATGTTACTATTATTGTGTTATATTTTTATATGTGTATGTAATTGTCTATTAGTAATTAGTTGGTGACAAAGAAGGGAGACAATTTTATCAATAGTTTGTAGGAGGATTCATATTTAAGATGTATTACATTTAATGTTAAGTATCACAATTTCTGACAACTAATGAATTCCCAGTAGTGTCCCTCAAGGTATTACTAAATATATCTTGAAGGGTAGTTTTAATAATTTATTGTGTCAACATTACTCTTGAAATAATTTTTTTCTTTGCTAATGTTTGAAATAATTTATTTCCTTCCAACATATTTTGATGATTTTTTTATCTATAGTCTATTCAACAAAGTCAATAAATAATGTATTTTTAATTTTTTTTTAATGAGTCGGTAGAATTATAAAATCTTTGCATTTTTTGTTTCTCCAAAGAATTATCACATCTCCTTCAAGAATATTTTGATTTGTTTTGAATGTTTATAAATGTATATTTTCCTATTATAAATATTATGAATACATTATTATATGAAATTATCTATTAGTAATTAGTTGGTGATGTAGAAGGGAGATGATCTTATCAAGGATTAATTTTCACTTTGTAGGATGATTGACTCTGTACATCTATTTCATTTTAATTCTATGTATCACAACTTCTGACAACTAATTAATTATTATTAGTCTCCTTGAAGGTATTACTATATATCTTTAAAATATTTTTTCTTAATAATCTATAATGTCAATATTAGAAACATCTAATGCAAGCAATCAAATAAGATTAGGATACAAAGTCTACACTGAAACCAATGCATTTAATGCAAGAAATCAAGTGAAATTAGAAATCAACATCTACACTAAATTCAATGCATCCAATGAAAGAAATCGAATAGGATTAGAACTCAAAATCTACATTGAAATAAATGCATCAAGTTCAAGCAATAAAAAAGAATTAGAAATCAACATTTACACTGAAATAAGTGCATCTAGATAAAGCAATCAAATAGAATTAGAAATCAACATCTAGAATGACATCAATGCATCTAGTGTAAGAAATTGAATAAAATTATAATAAAATATCATCTACACTGAAATCAATGCATTTAGTACAAGAAATATTCTTCCCTTTCTCTCCCCTCCATCTAATCTTGAAAAATATTTTTAATAATTTACAGTCTCAATATTAACAACATCCAATCCATCTAATGCGAGCAATCAAATATGATTAGTAAACAACATCTACACTGAAATTAGGGCATCTAATTGAAACAATCAACTAAGATTAGAAATCAACATCTACACTGAAATAAAAAATCAATGCATCTAGTGTAAGAAATAAATATAATTAGAAATCAACATCTACACTGAATTCAATGCATCTAGTGTAAGCAATCAAATAAGATTATAAATAAACATCTACACTAAAACCAATGCATCTAGAGAAAACAATCAAATAAGACTAGAAATAAACTTCTACACTGAAATGAATGCACTTAGTGTAAACAATCAAATATAATTAGAAATCAACATCTACACTAAAATCTCTGCATCTAGTGCAAGAAACCAAATGGGATTATAAGTCATCATTTACTCTAAAATCAACGCATCTTCTGAAAGAAATATTCTTCCCTCTCTCCCCCCTCCACCTATATATATATCTCCCTTCATCTCTCCTTTCTGTCTCTCTATCTCACTCCCCAAATACACACTTTGTTTCTCTCTCTCTCCATATATATATATATATAGATATATATATATATATATAGATATATATATCTCCCTCCATCCTTGCCTCCCTCCCTCACTCTATCTTTCTCTTCTTCCCTCTCTTCACATCCCATTTAAAAATCTGTCTCCCTTCACCTCTCCTTTGTCTCTCTATATCACCCCCAAATAATACACACCCATTCTCCATATATATCTATCTCTCCCTCCCTCCCCCTCTCTCCCCCTTCTATTTCTCTTCCCTCCTATTCTCCTCTCTCCCTCTCTCTCTTCCTTATCACTCCCTCTCTCTCTCTCTCCAATTTTCTCTCTTTATGTCTTTCTTCTTACCTACCTCTCTCTACCCCTCCAACTCCCTAACTCTCCCTCCCTCTCTCCTCTCTTTCATGTACTCTCTTGTTTCCTTATTCTATGTCCCTTTCTCTCCCACCTCACTCTATCTCCCCTCCCCCTCTCTCTCTTTTCCCTCCAACTCTGTCCCTATCTACCTCCCCCTCTCCACTTTGCTTCTCTCCCTCCTTCCTTCCATCTCTCGTTTGTCTCTCTATCTCACCCCAAAAATACACACTCTCTCTCCATCTCTCCATTGTCTCTCGCTCTCTCTCTCTCTCCACTTTTCTCTCTCTATGTCTTTATTTTTCACACTCTCCCCCTTGAAATCCATCTCTATGTCCCTCCCACTCTCCTCATCTCTCTCAATTCCTTTCTTTGTTCCTTCCCCTCTCTCACTTTCTCTCCTACCTCCCTCTCTCTCCCACATATATACCTCTCTCTCTCTACCCTCTAACATTGTCACTATCTCTCTCTCCCCACTCTCTCTCCCCCTATCTCCCTCTCTATCTTCCCTCCAACCTTGTCACTATCTCTTCCCCTTCCATCTTTGTGTTTCCCCCTTTCCCTCTTACCTTTGTCTCCCTCTCTCACTCCTCTCTTTCTCTCTCTCTTCATTCCACCTCTTCCCTTTGATTCATTCTATCTCCTCCTCTCCCTTGTCACTACCCATATCTCTCCACCTCTATCACTCTATATTGTTGTTCTTCCCTCCATGTATATATAAAGTTAATATATATCATAATATATTATAATATAGAAAATTTGATATTCCCTTAATCCAAAGTTATTAAATTTAATGATATTAATAGTATTAATATATTAATATTAATACTAAATATAATATCAATATTAAGATTTAATGATGTTTTTTACATGGCATGTTAACAAAATTTATAATAAAACTACATCAAATTAATATTTTCAAACATTACAACTTTAATGTTGAAATATTTATGTCTTTAAAGATTTTAATATATCCTTAGGATATGGCTTTTTCTTTTAAAGATTCATTTTACATATTTTTAGGTAAAATATATATTAAAAAAATTTGGAGCAAGATTTTAGATTATTTGCATTGAATTAAGCTTTTTCCTTTGATTTAAGAAATGACATTGGCTTTAGAATAGAGTAAAAATGTTTAAAATTTTACTTAATTTGGAATTTTAATGTGGTAATTTTTTTTGTTAAAGGTAAATTTATGATCCATTCAAATACATATATATGATAAAGGAACTATTAAAAGCATGAGATAATTAACTATCCATTCAAATACATAGTTATATTTTAATAATTAATCTTAGCCCATTAATAAGATTACAAAGTTATATATAATTTAAGGTTGGCCCACATTAGCGAAAATTAATTTTATTACTTTTTGAGGATGTGACGTACTTACACATTGGGGTCATACTAGGTTGTAGAATGCACCTCTCGACACAATTAAATATTATAATAACAATATTATTAAATATCAATTAAATTATTATTTATTATATATTATTTATATTAAAAAATGTTATTATTTTATAATTATATAGTAAATATATTTATTTAATTAAAAAAAATGTATTTCTTTCGAAACAATAAATTATATAAAAAGACTAGATATTTTAAAATGGCTAGGCACTAGGAACACCTATTGATATTTAAAAATGCACTTTCCTTAGAGAAGAATAAAACTTCAAGGTGCCTATAAGTTCAATGTTTACCATAAAAAATCTAAAACACAATCCTTCATGGCAATAAAAGCATGCTAAGAAAACAAAAAATTTAGAAACTAGAGACATGACAAATTACTAAGTTGAAGGGTTTGAATCAATAGTTGCAAGTTGGATTGGTTCTTTTCTGTTAACTAGTGTGCCTTTAGTAGTGGGAGGGATGCCAAGGTGCTTTTGAAAGCACTCTACCTGTTGATCTCGATTCATCATATGTTGGTGCAATTGCTCCACAAAGAGGAGGATATCTTCTTTGTTCTCATGTCAATCAAGGATAACCCTTCCTAAGAGGAATTTCATATGCTAGTACAAGTCCACTATGTGCATGAAATGATTGAAGAAATCAGGTGCATGTCTAATATTGAGCACCTACTCATGCATTTCATCCAATGCCTCAATATCTAAGAGGCGATGCCTCTAGGAGCCCCCTATCTTTCAGCATAGGTGACATATTCTTGAATGGTGCCTAGGTTAATGTTTATAAATTGAGAAAATGTTTCCTTCAATTGGTCATGAGTATAAGTACTTTCTCAACTAGCTTGTTCCCTGTAATATGTCTCTCACCAATAGATCCAGGCTCATTGATCAGGCATGATGGATTGATAACTATGGAGGAAATTCCAAAGAAAAAAAGGATGAGTGTTATGAAGTAGACAAAAGAAAGTAGTCAAAACATATAGGAGGACAAGACAAAGGCCCATATGTATCACGAACAAATAATTAAGGCCAACAACAAGTTGGAGGGATGAGGAAACATCTAGTGAAGCAAGGTGCCAACCTAGAGGTGCACCACAATATAATGGAAGCCACAAGGGTGAGTGAGAGGCATATTGGCATGGAAATTTTATTGTTAGACAAGTGATAAAACTTGGTGACTACGAAGCGCGGAAAACTATGGAAGAATACCTTGAGTAAAAAATTGAATAAGAAATCAAGATGGGAGAATGATGATTGTTATTGAGGGATAAAACATCTCATAGAGACAATGTTATTTCATTGTGATCGGGTGCTCCTTTTGAAGACCGGAGTTGACTTAAAATTTCATGATGAGAGCCCTATTCTCAAGATAAATTGAGTTCCTAATTAGCTTTAGCAGGAAAGGTACTAGCTTTATGAACAAAATATCTCTAAAATTATAGAAATACTTCTCTTTAGAACTGCTTTGTACAATAGAGGTGAGAAAATTCAACGAGATGAACATACAAGATTGAACTCGTATCAGTGAAAATTTTCCTATTAAGATCTCACCTCGTTGTTTATAATTGTCATTACCATGTAATGATCATTAAAATTATTTCCCCAATGGCCCACATATTTATAGATTTGGAATAGCTAAATAGAGCCCATAATTAAAATGGTTAATGATTGTAGAGATTAATTCTTCAAACGAGAGAGCTTTTGACATAAAGATTGAGAGATAATAATGCAATCGAGGTATTTGTTACTAGAGTGAGGGAAGGAAAGGTGGTGTTTAATGAGAATGGGATATGATTGCAAGTTGATAAGTCCCTCATGATGATAACAATATTTGTATACCAACTATGGGGGCATGATTCCACATCCCCTAGTTTCCTGGCTAGTTGGGATAGAAACATGCAACCTACACTTCACACATGTATAACACCACATCTAGGGACTGTAACCCTTTTGTATAAGTTTCTAGCATACCTTCTTAAGAGGAGAGTCTAGTAGAAGATTCTAGCTAGAGTATATTCTAAGTGAGGAGTATATACAACCATAGTTAGATGGCATATCAACAAACTTATTCCCTGATCAGCAGACATGGGTGTGAATGATTCTTGAGATATTGATGATTTATGAGGATACCCTATGTAATAAATCTTCCAACCTCCATATTATATAAATATTGTGCAAAGGAGTATCATTTTTTGAGTTTTTGGAGCATATTGACAACAATTTGAGACTCTCCTTACATTATGAGCTTGAAGAAGCCCTGATTTTTTGTTATTTCTAGTCCTTTGTTAGAGAAATAAGTTCCAAAACATTACTTATATTTATGCCAAGTATGCTATAATATATTAGGAGTGGAAGTCCAAGATGATATTTAAAGCTTCTACCATAACAAGTTGGACCAAGATTTCCTTTTGAAGCATCACTAGAATTCATCTTGACAAAAAAGAGGACTGAGCAAGACTAGGGGTTAAATATGGGCAGAGCTGGGAAATGAATAGAAGAACGAGAAAAGGAAGAGGGAATTGTTATGAGGTGCCATTTATTAAGGAGCCTAGTTTCATGAACATGTTATTTCCAGTCTTCGAGGGACTAAGGGAGGGAAAAAATGATTTCTTTTATCTTGTTGAGGATGGTGTTCTAGAGAGAGATGTTTGTAAGAGAGGATTTTTTGTAGATACAACAGTTACACTCCTTCCAAGTTACCGAAATGAAAAAAACCAAGGGAGGGAGTCTAGATGTGGTTTGGAATGGGATTAGAGAAGGTGTTATTCCTCCATTAATCCATGGTATTAAGAATACTAAGAGGGTCATGATTAAATCTATTGTCACTTACAAAAGATAGCCTCAAATTCCTTATAAGACCAGTGCCTGGAACATATAGATTTTATGTGTCTCATATGATTCTTAGGAAACTAGAGATATCACATATATTTTTGTATATATATATTCCAAATATATAATAAACAGCATGGGTTGGTTCATTCATATAAAGGCGTAATCCATGTATTTCTGGTACTTCTTCACATATACCACTCACATAAATATATGCATAAACTAGTGGAGGCCGAGTAATTCAAGGAATTACAATTTAATAATCTCTGACAAAGCAATGAGAGAGGATAAGGAGATATAGAAACTCATCACATAGAGCTTAAAGCATTAGGAATTATACACTTATCACATTGAACTTGAAGCCTCCAGAATTTTACACTTCTTTGGGTTATAGGTAGACAGAATGGATGTAAGAGGATGGGTGTGATGATTCATGGAGCGAAAATTTAAAGATATGATATAAAAGATCCATATAGGCACATGGATTAACGTGTCCATACAAATGAATCTGTAGGAACATATGAAACATTTCTAGCAACTATGATGAATTCAGAGAGGAAACATGAACATAATGGAATTTAATAGAGGGATAACATATTATAGTACTCGAAGGAGGAATCACCACCATTTCCTTAATATTATGAAAGATGAATCATAAAGTCATCCAATCTTGAAAATAACATGTAGTTCTTTCTTTAGGATCTTCAACCTTTGTGAAGTGTTGCTTCCCACTATTTATCTATAGAGGGGAGCATTAAACAATAGTACAACAAAATATCTTCAATCAAGCCTCAGTTATTAGATCGAATAGTTTTCTTGGCATCGGATGGCTCTATTGCCCAAAAATCACTACAAAGGAATAATTTCTTCATTAAATGGTCGACACATTACATGATTACAAAATAGGTCAAAAATTAGATGGAAACACCAACGAAATCTCTCCACACCCATCCATGTAATTTCCATTGCTCGAGTTGTTGCATGCCCACGGTCTAGCCACCTTTGTCACTTAGCTGATTCTTGTCTATTCTACCTTTATTTCTCGGATCATTCATTCTTCAAAACTGGGAGCGGTCAACTATTAGTTTAATGCCACAGTACAGAAGAAGAGGACTCCTGGGCAGTACTCCATCTTCCCTCTGCATGGAGTACAATACCGGATCATCATGTCCTCCCAAGATTCCATTTCTTCATTTAATTTGTATTTTGTTTCATGACTGTGCTGCTAGATATACACTAAAAAATACCCTTGCCATCCCATTGAGTGGAAGTGATATTGATGTTTGAATATTCGATGTTCTAGGCTATTGATCTGAGCCAATTCAATATGGGTTGTTGATACGGGCCTATTGGTATTTCAATCACAATACATCATAGGGCTTTTTTACCATATTTCATAGTGCTTTCTGATTGTCTAGACGCAAAACTTCAATAAAGTATGATACCTAAAATATCGCATCTAGTACCAGGACTCACATATTGTCATCAAAAAGGGAAAAGGGGCTTGAACACTGATTTATGGTGATTTTCGATGTTCCGCATGTGACAGTTTATAGAACGTATCACATAAAATATCACATCTGGGAGGGTTCTTGCACATCGCAATCACAAGTTAGAAGGGACTTTGGCGAAGGAGGGACTTTGACTTGTGCGATCCCCAATTGCAATATTGCAATTGAAGGTGGAAGGAATTATCGTAATCAGTGAGGCTGAGGAGGGACTTAAGATATACGATAATTGGTGGGGAACTTTCTGATATGTGATATTGGCAAAGAAATTTATGATACATGATATTGGCAGATAACTTTGTGATATGCAATATCTATAGAGGAGTGATTTTATCGCAATCGGTGAGATAGAGTGGTGATGGGACTTGGATAGGGTAATTGGCGAGGAACGCTGCGATGGAAATATCGCAATTGAAAAAGTTAAAAAGGGAGACGGGCAAATATGTATCACAAAAAGGGAGACAGGAGGATATATATCACAAAAAGGGAAGGGGCCATTAACGATTATTGTTTGTGGGTCCCAACACTTAAAAAGGGTTTCGACATGATTTCTGAATGTTTTAAAACATTTCAAAGGGGAATGGGAAACAAGGCTAGAGGTGGATATACAAAGGGATTTCGTCTAGAGTTAAAAATGGGTCACTGTTGCTATAGTTATAAAAAACAAAGGAAAAAATGTGGTTTGTGAAAGAAATGCTTTCTAGAGAATATGGAAATTTCTCTTAAACAATTTAAACTGGAACTGTTCTTCCTCCTTTAATCTCCGATTTGAAAAGCGCAATAACGTCTTTTAGAAAAGTATCTGATGGATGTAAATTATTAAAGAAACTAAGAATTATTTCCATGGGTTATCATGGGTAACATATGGCTTGGAAGCTAGCTCCAAACATCTCTGTCCTTTTGCCCTCTTTGTACAACTGGAACTCTCTTTTCCGAAGGTGACAAAATTGGCTCCACCTCAGGATGGGGCATTGGATTGCAATGCATCTAGAACTTGTAGACTATGTACTTCTCTTTTGGGCATGGATTCTTTTCTAAAAAAATGATAATTTTGTGAAAGTTGAATTTTCAACAGAAACTGAAAATTTCATATAATAGTTAAAATATGCACACTAGTATTTACAATGGGTGCAAAACAGGTACCTCTAATTCTGGAAATATAGTTTGTGGAACTGACCATTTACTGTTAATTCCAATGATTCATGATCCAGACTTTCGAGGAATAACGTATTATTTCCTTTCTCTTCTGAGATTTTGAAAGGGTTGAACCAAAGTGGATCAAATTTTCCGTGTTTGCCTTTTTCTTCCTGTCAGACGTCCCATCAGATAACTAAAACCCCTGGTTGAAGAGATCGATTATTGGCCTTATTGTTACACAGGGATTTCACCTACCTTCTGGTGACCGTTGCATATGATATAATTTTGACCTTGTAGTCTCAGTGTTATGTACATAGATTTACCCCACCCTAGTGGGCACCTCAGGAATAAGAGATAATGGATGATATTCTTATATCAGGGTGATCCCTCATATTTAGCATAGGTCTTTTGTTCTAATGTTTTAATCCCATTCTGCTCAACTTCTGTTATGCCTTCCTCTGTTATCTGGTTTATCCCCAAATATTGGCAATTGGATTCTGACAAAATCTTGTCCAACCCCTGGCATTTTATGAGCTTAGCAGGCTTTATGTCTAACTCATATTCCTATATCTTTTCTATCCACCTACCACTTTTTCCTTCATTGTGTCCTTACACAAGGATGTCCTTGAGCACTATCGTTGGGACAAATTCTACGTTTTCTGATTGTAGCACATACACTCGAACTACCTTCAAAGCCTTCACTAGTGCATAGGCTTATTTCTCCAAGATGTTATTTTCAGCCAAGTATCCCTCAAGACTTGGCTAAAGAATGTGATGGGCTATTCATAACCATATTTATTCTTGTATAGAAGAACTTTGGCAATAGTATGTGGACAAGAAAAGGAAAAGATATGGCTAACTAGTACCAGTGCTTCAACCAATCCTTCCTTAATTCTAGTAAAACAATCTCGGGGGGTAGGGCTCCACTTGACTTTATTTTCCTTTATTAGCATATTTGTAATGCCCTTTAGTATTTTTTCATAGCTGGGTATGAAACTCCTCAAGAAATTGATTCTCCCCAAAAATGCTTCGACCTCTTTCTTATTTATGGGTAGAGGAATATGACTAATAGCTTCGACTTACTTAGGATCGATTTTCACTCCTTCTTGTGCTACTAGGTATCCTAGTAGCTTCCCCTCACTTAGGGTGAACTGAGATTTCTTGGGACTCAAAGAAAGACCATACCTCGTGAATTTTGCAAAGGTGAGCCTTAAGTGGAGAATGTGTTCTTCATCGGTCTTATAGAAGATTGTGATATCATCCAAATATACCACTAGGAAATTGTCCTGCTCCCCTTGAAAAACTATATCCATAGCTCACTAGAACGTGGCCCCTGCATTAATAATACTGAAAGGCATGTGAGCATACATGAATGTTCCCCAAGGGGGGCTGAAGTCAGTCTTCTTCTAATCATCATGGTGGACGCCACTTGGTTGTAACCAGAGAACCCATCCATCATGGACATTCTGACTGACCCAACCACCTTCTGCAATATGTAATCCATCTTAGGTAGCAAGTATATTTCTTTCAACGATTCCCTATTAAGGTTCCTAAAATATATGCATAGCCTTATTTATCCATTATTTTTTCGGACTGGGACTAAGTTGGCCACCCACTCTGAGTACCTTAAAGGCATTATGTTTTAGCCAGTAGAAGTTTCCTCACTTATTTTTGAATGGAGGGGAGTAAGAGTGGATTAATCTGCCTGAGATTCTACTTGCATGGTTTTATTCCACTCTTTATATGAATATTGTGCTGTATGACGTTAGTATCAAATGCTTTTAAGTCCTCATAAGACCAAGAGAAAACATCTTAATAGGTTTTGAAGAGATTTAAATACCTTTTCTTATATTGCAAGGGGATTCCTTTTGATAGTACGACCACCTGGGGTTTGTCCTCTGAGCCAATATTGCAATCTTCTACTTGTTTGTCCATCTCTAGAGCCATTGGTTTGGAGGCTAAATCATCCTTTTAAATAATCTTTCCAGTGGGGCTAGCCCATGAGGAATGGTTTTCCCTTTCAGTTGTAGAATTTTCTATCTAGCCACTATGTCTTCCCACGAAGTGGGTTCTTGATCTGCCTCTTTTTCCTCTCCTTGATCAATGGTTGAGTTAACAAACTCCCTAAATACTTCTATAAATAATTTGATCTACTCATTGTCCTTCAATACCTACGAGTGCTTGACATTATTAGGTATAGAGGGTCTTTATCTGACCTCCACCTTGTACTTGCAAAGTGGATTTTGATTGGGTTTGAAATTTCTTTCTCCTACAACAAGCGAATTAGCCATTTTGTTTCCTTCTCTAGGCACAAATTGGATATTAAAGGCCATGAAGAAGTTATCAATCAAATCTGATACTTCATTCTAGTAAGTTCTCCATCTGGGGTGTCTAACCTAGCACATATTTATGATCTAATTTACATTCAACTCAAAGTCTCCATGCATAGTTAAGCATTCAATATTCATATTCCTTGCTATTTGCAGCCCAAGGAGAAATGCTTCATACTCTGTCACGTTGTTGGTTGCCTCAAACTCCAACTTGAATGTGAGGGGTATCAAGCTACCCTCAGGAGATACCAACAACACTCTTGCTCCATTTCCCTCTTTGGAATTTTCTCCATCAAAGTATAATTTCCACACTTTGATTTCATTTGTTTGCTGGTGTTCTAACTGCATTGTTAGGTGTACCGATGTTTCTTCTAATATGGTCTCATTTTCTTATAGGAACAGGCAGGAGAGGTCACTTTATTTTCCATATACTGGAGAGTTTTTAGAAGCTTCACCTGGGGTCATAGTTTTTACAAATCTAGAATCTCTGTAGAACCTTCTTTCTTTGCCTCCAAAAGTGGGAATAGTGGCATAAGTTATATCTAATTTGATAGAGCCCCCCACCTTGGAACCCCAAGACCTAGATAGGACCATGATGAATGGAGGGGGAATATCTTCCACTACGATGTCCATCACTATGCTCTTCACAGCGATCTGGGCCAGGTTTACCACCACATCTTTTATCATTCCTAAGCATTTGACCCTCTTGGAGTCAAAGGAGTATGGGTCCTCTAAGGCCTGGTGATCTGCATGCCATGTTGTTCCATCACGACTAAGGGCATGAGGTTATGCAACGCTCTAGAGTCCAACATGAATTTATGCAATAAGATATCTTGAATTACCAGGGACACATAGAAGGGTGTAGTGGAAGGATCAAGTTCTTCAACATGAGGCCCAAAAACAACCATTGGTCTTTCTTCTTGAAGGTTTAAACATTCATGGGTCAATACGGAGGTGGATGGAAGCATGTACTGAGAGAATTGGGCTTTATAAGTGGGCTTCTTCAAAAGTTCAATTGGAGGAACAAGGATCTTTACCTTTTTGAGTTCCTTCTAAAGATTGAATGGAGGCTTCCCTTTTTCTACACCTCCTATCTTCTTCTCTTTCCCTATCACTAGTAGTTTTTATCAGAATAGGTTCCTTCTCTTCTGTGTGTACCTAACAGATATTTCATTCCTTATTTTAGGGGACTTTTACCTTGGATGGGTCAGGATTTAGCTTACCTTTTCCTTTATCTGGCATTGGGGGAATATCTTGGGGAGCAGCTCCCTCTTGTTGTTCTGGTTTCATCGACCTCTTTCTTGAAGATTTTAGATCATACCTTCGGTGTAGTTTTTCTTGCATGAAATTTGTGAACTGTTTAGAATAATCAAGTATGTCCTCCACATTTGTTGTTTCTTCTCTATCCTAACTTGTCTCCTTGTGAGCCATGTTTTCATGTTCTTCTTCAAAGAAAGAGGAATACATGTTTCCTTGCATCTCATGTGTATCCGATGGTTGTTCATGAGGATCATGTTCTAAATATAGAGGATGAGGGATCTAATGGAGTTGATATTTTCTTTCCCTTTGAATTATCTCCAATGGAGGCCTTCTATACTATGGGTTATAACCTTGGTTGTTACATTGAGCATTATGTTTAGGGAGACTCTTGTTCTCCAAGTCAAGTTTGACCACGTTATGCGATAAACACTTGACGAGTTTATCCATTTCTTGCCACTTGGGATTTGGTGATTCTTTAGCTTGACCAAAGGAGGATGGCTCTTCTTTCCCCCTTTTCTTCTCGGTAGGTTCATCCTTACCTCTTGACTTCCCTTCCGAGGTGAAATTTGCTTCTACCTCAAGAGCATCAACTTGAAATTGATCTAAAGCATGAGACTTCCTTTCTCTTAGGGTAAAATCAAATTTGTCTTCAAAGGCCTCCACATATATTACGTGAGCAGCAGCTTGAGGGGGTTTCATCTCACTAGGCAGGTTATTGTATTTCTTATTCAACCTTTTTATGAATTATAAAATATCCTCTTTTGGATTCTTCCTTATAGCATTGAACTTTGTGAGGACATACTCATGATTTCTCTTTTCACCCCACCTTTCTATGAAAGAGTTTTCGAGTTCCTCCTAGGTAGTGATGAAGGCATTCGTGATGGAGGCATTAGGTAGCGCTTCAAACCATTTTTTGGCTTCTCCATTAAGGGATTGTAGAAACAGTCTCACAACCACATTCAATTGTTATACATTTAGATTCTCAGCAAAAGCATAGAAGGTGTCAATGTGTCTCTGTGTAGTGTTTTCATCCTCCCCATTGAACCTAGGAAAAATCATTAGGTAGTCTTGAGGCATAATACTTAGAGGTTGAGGTAAATCAAGAGGGGAATATTTATTTAGTAAGAAACCTAGAAAAAACTATCTGAATTATTGGAGGGGGTTTGAGAATTGTCGGAGTAACTTGGACCAAAACCATAGTGGTTGGAGCGGCTATACTGAGAGCAGGATATGTAAGGATATTAGGAGTAAATTATGAGTAGTGAATGATAGCAGGTAGAGAGCTGGATGAGGAGGCTTCAAAGAATGATGAGACAATAACATAGGTAGTAGGAGTTTTCTCCTTCCAGACTCTTTTGAAAAATAATTTCTCTGGGTCAAATAAAAATGGGGTTTTATGTTGATAGGTGTTTGAGCAAGTGTGAGGCTTTCTAAAAGCCAGGATGATAAATGATAATGGGATTTGTTGAGTCGCCAAGGTGATGATGATGCAATCAGAGCATCTTTTATCAGCTAGACAAAGAGTGCTTAACTTATTGTATCCCAGGGGAAAAATCCTTCAATATGTTCCCCGACAATGACACCAAAATATGTTGTCACTTCTAGAAGACAAACTCGGATTGCTTACAAGACTAGTTCCTAGAACATATAGATTTTGTGTGTCTCATATGATTCTCGAGAAACTAGAGATATCACATATAGTTTTGTATATATATATATTTTCCAAATATATAATAAACAATATGCATTGGCTCATTCATCTAAAGGCGTAATACATGTATTTCTTGTACTTCTTCACATACACCACTCACATAAATATATGTATAAACTAGTGGAGGCTGAGTAGTTCAAGGAACTATAGTTTAATAAGATGTGGCATAGCAATGAGAGAGGATAAGGAGATAGAGTAACTCATCACGTAGAGCTTGAAGTGTCAGGAATTCTACAATTATCGCATAGATCTTGAAGCCTCCAAAATTATACACTTCTTTGAGTTAAAGGTAGACGTAATGGATGAAATAGGATGGGTATGATGATTCATGGAGTGTGATTTTAAAGATATAATATCAAAGATCCATACATGCACATGCATTAATGAGTCAATACAAATGAATTTGTAAGAACATATGAAAGATTTCTAGAAGCTACGATTACATGAATTCATAGAGGAAACATGAACATAATCGAATTTAATAGATGGATAACATATTCTATTACTCGAAGGAGGAATCACCACCATTTCCTTAATATTCTAAAATATGCATCATAAAGTCATAGAGTCTTGAAAATAACATGTCGTTCTTTCTTTAGGATCTTCAACCTTTGTGAAGTGCTGCTTCCCACAGTTTATCTAGAGAGGGGAGAATTGAACATTAATTACAACAAAATATCTTCATTCGAGCCTTAGCTGTCAAATTGACTAGCTGTCTCAACTTGGGATGGCTCTATGGCCCAAAAATCATTAGAAAAGATTAATTGCTTCATTAAATGGTCAACACATTATATGATTACAAAACAGGTTAACAATTAGATGGAAACACCAAAAAAATCTCTCCATGCCCATCCGTAGCATTACCTTTACTCAGGTTGTTGCTTTCCCACGGTTTGGCCACCCGTGTCACTCAATTGATTCTTGTCACTTCTACTTTTACTGCTCAGATCATTTGTTCTTCAAAACTGGGAGCGGTCAACTATCAGTTTAATGCCGCAGTACACAAGCAGAGGATTCTTGGGTGGTACTTTGTTTTTTCTCTACATGGAGCACCATGCTGGATCATCAAGTCCTCCTGATCTTCCATGTCTTCATTTAATCTGTATTCTATTTGATGACCGTGCTACTTGATATACGCCTAAAAATACCCTTGTTTTCCCACTGAGCAGAAGGAAAATAGACGTTTTAATGTTCGTTGATCTAGGCCATTGATCCAGACGTATTCAATCTGGGCCATTGATCTAGGCCTGTTGTTATCACAATAAAAATACTAGACATGACCATTTTACCATATTTCATAGTTCTTGTCTATTGTTCGGATGTGAAACTTCAATAAAGCATGATACATAAAATATCACATCCAGAACTAGGACTCGTATATTGCCATCAGAAAGGGAAAAGGGGATTTAACACTGATTTATGGTGATTTTTGTTGTTCCAAACATGATGGTTTATAGAATGTATCACATAAAAAATCGCATTCGAGAGGGTTCTCACACATTGCAATCACAAGTTGGAAGGGACTTCGACGGAGGAGGGACTTTGACTTGTGTGATCCTTTATTGTGATAACACAATCGGTGGGGGAGGGAATTATCGCAATTGGATAGCAAAGGAAATATCACAATTGGTGAGGTTGAGGAGGGACTTATGATATGGTAATTGGCAGGGAACTTTTTGATATGCAATATTAGCAGAGAACTTTGTGATATGCGATATCGGTAGAGGAGGGATTTTATCACAATCAGTGAGAAGGAGTGGTGATGAGACTTGGATATGGCAATTGACAGGGAACCTTTCAGTATGCAATATCGGCAGAGAACTTTGTGAAAATGTGATATCAGTGGAGGAGAGATTTTATAGCAATTGACGAGAAGGAGTGGTGACGAGACTTCAATATGGCAATTAGTGGGGAACTTTGCGATATGTGATTTCACAATCACAGAAGTTCAAAAGGGAGATGGGTGGATATGTATCAAAAAAGGGGAAGGGGCTGATAGTGATTATGGTTTGTGGGTCCCGATGCTTAAAAATGGTTTCAACATGATTTTTGAATGTCTTATAACATTTCAAGGGGAATGGGAAACACGGCTGGAGTTGGATATACAAAGGGATTTCGGCTAGAGTTGAAAATGGGTCACTGTGGCTAGAGTTAAAAAAAAAACAAAGGAAAAATGGGTTTTGTGAAAGAAATGGTTTTTAGAGAATATGGAAACTTCTCCAAAAAAAATTAAACTGGACCTATTCTTCCTCCTTTAACATCCAATTTGAAAAGCACAACAACCTCTTTTAGAAAAGTAGAAGATGTATGTAAATGATTAATCAAACTAAGAATTACTTTTAGGGGTTTTCATGGATAACATATGGCTTGGATGCTAGCTCCAAACATCTCTATTCTTTTGCCCTCTTTGTACAACTAGAACTCTCTTTTTGAAAGGTGACAAAAAATCAGTAATGGTATTCCTCCAATTGAAGGCAAAGGTAGTTGGAAAATGTGCATTTATTGAATAAATGTTGAAGACATTAAGAGTTGCGAAAATAGAAGGGGGACTAGGAGGGTTCGTGATGGTTTTGTTTTTGGATATTATCCCTTGTTAAGGTTCTATTTTCAACTGAGAGGCACATGAAGAAGGACATTTTCAACCATGTATTTTGTTTCAAAATTTTGATCCACACACCATTTGTTGGTATCTCTTGATGTCCTACCTCATGTTGATAATATTTTGAGATAGTAAAGGAACATTTTGTGTTGTGACCCAATTAGATATTATTTGGATGGGAGGACTATGGGATTAGTATTTATTCAATGTTATGCCAAAATTGACACCACAATACCCCCTCTAGATTGGGACTCCATCATTCTTGTATTAACCATTGTCTCCACTACTAGCTTGTGTCTCAACCATTCTAGTAATGAATTACGTTTGTTAGTACTCTGGCAGTCATCTGTAGGTGAAAAATGTCCAACTATTGTTGGATTAAAATATTAGGAAGTTGTTTCCAAGAGTCATCCAAAAACAATGAAGTGTGTCGATCCTTTAATTCCTAGAAGAAATCTTATTGAATTAGATGTGTTCCTTTTTTGGCAAAAGTCCATATGGATGATATAAGAAGGGGAGAGAGCACTTAGATATGATGCTCTTGGGACATGTGGGGGCCATACTTCCAATGCCATTAGATTTTCCAAGGATATGAGCCACCTTCTATCCATGTCCACAATGTTTCTTCTTGGGACTTAACCATTGTGGTAGGGTAACGTAGGTGCAATCCTCCTTTCAATTTTGACAGACATAGGTTATCACATGAAACTGTGTACCATTTTATTTCCATGTTGGCCCCTCCCTAGAGGAAAGAGAACTATATTTGATGTATTTCTTTTAGCATTGAGGCCAGTTCCATGAGTGGAGATCATATGTAGATTACAAAAATCCTCAATAATTGCTTTTAAAATTAATAGCTACCCAACAACATTGAGAGAGTAGAATTCCCAACCTACAAAGTTGTTATTCATTTTAATCAACAATTCCTCCCATAGAGTCCACTTGAGGGAATTATCAGTGAATGGAGAACCTAGGTACTTTGAGGGGATTTTCTTATTTGGAAACATAGGATTATTCCTATATGTCTCTTAGAAGAGAGAAAAGTATTAAATAAATATATTTGATATTTGGTTTTGTTGATCTCCATACCTGAAGCTTGGGAGAACTCCTCCATAATTTGTGTGAAAATCATTGCCTCATGGATGGTGGGAGTGCCCATGGCCATAGTATCATCAACAAATTGTTGATGATTTAATGAAAATTCCTCTCCAAATAGACACAAACGTTTGATTTTTATCTTTGATTCCAATGCTTCGAGAGTTATTCTTAACCCTTTGACCACTAATATGAAGAGGGAAGGTGAAAGTAAGTGTCCCTGTTCAATACCTCTAGAGGAGTTGAGTGGATTGTTGGGGGAAACATTTACCAAAATAGAGAAGAAGTTTGATGATAAAAAGCTAATAATATAGTCTATTTATTATTGATTAATACAAAAGCTCTGAGAATTTTGAAGGGCTATTACTAGTTGAGCTTGTCGAAGGCTTTTGACAGATCTAATTTAAGAATCGTACCTACTTTTTTTAGATCTTCAAAGATTGGATAGTTGCATGGCTAACCATGATTCCATTTAATATTTAGCAACCTTTGATGTGGCCTATTTTCTTTAATGATTTGACCATTGGAAGAATATGCTTATGCATATTGGTTATAATTTTAGTGATGAGTTTATACATGACATTAGATAAAGAAATAGGTTGTTATTTATTGGGATCCTCCATCTTATTATTTGGCACTAATGTGAGAAAAGTTGCATCTAAGGATTTTAAGATCGACTTTGGTTCTTTGAATTCCTCTACCACCTACCAGACATCTTGACCCATTATGGATCAATAAATTTGGAACAATTCTATTGTAAAATTGTTTATGCTAGGAGCTCTGTTACTAGTAATGTTTTTAATTTTTTCTTCCACTTCTTCAAATGATATTTTTCTTAGAAGAGCTTCAATTTGTTGTTCTATTACAAAGGAATGGATGTGCTTAATGATTTTCTTATCAGTTGAGAATGTTTTTTGTAAGAATATTTTGATGCATTAAGTTAAAACTTTGAGTTATATCTTGATCCTCCTACAATTTAACTCCTTCCCGATTTTCAAGGGAGGAAATGTCATTATCATGGTGATGTTGTAGCATAGGTTTTTGGGAAAAAAAAAAATATTTCTTTCCTCCTCTCTAAGCCATCGTACCATTATTAACTTTTTCCAAAGAAGATCCTCCTACATTTGGTGCTCCAAATTTGTAAAAGTGGAAACCTTTTCTTTAATTAATGCCTTTGACCAAGATTGGAGGATGGGTTCCTATTGAATTGTTTCCAGTTTATTTTCTTATCTACAATTTTCCTCCAAAAGTTTTTGAAATTTATTTTTTCTCTAGCATTTGAGCTATCATCTAATATACTTTAGTTTCTATTAGATATTGTACATTGATGTGCCTTCCCATAGTACACGTTCGTCCAACTATGCCTTTATTTTGGTTTGAAAGTTTGGATGTTGAAACCAAAACTTATCTAGAAGAAAGGGCCTATTCTTGGGTTGAGTATTTATGTTAATATTCATGCATACATGTAAATGACCATAACCATGACTTGGGAGAATGGGTTCTTTGAATAATATGTCTCAGGTAATGATGAATTCCATGAGTAGGAACCAACCAACCTTATAGGCCACTTGTTGCACCCATCCTATTTGATGGGTTCCAAGTGAAGGTGTCATTTATAGTTTCCAGATCAATAAGGTGAGAAGTCACTATTTTTTCCTGAAACTAGTTGGAGTCAACATTGAGCCTTCTTATACCCTCTCATTTTTCTTTTGAGGTTTGTATGAGGTTGAAATCTCCACCAAGGATCTAATTAGCAAGGAAGAAGATATTACTAGTGCTATAAATATATTGGAGCAAGAGAGATTTGATCTTAATACCATAAGTTTTTACTAGAAATTTCCATATCTCCTCACCTGACTTCGGAATATACTCCTTTGGGTGTAGCCATTAGCACTTTTCTTGGACAAAGTTGTGGGTTGCTTGATAATTATTAGCATTGTTTGGGCCTTGGGTAGTCATATAAAGACACAAAGTATTTAAATCATTCTAATCTTGGAACTTTGGAAGTATTTTATATTATTCTTTGCAAAACATGGTTTCTTGACTATCTCGAATCTCTAAGAAGTAGTGTTGTTGAATTATAAGAATTCATATTTTTTCTAGATTCCAAATGGATGATCCTACTTGATTGAATTACACTTTACTGAGTTGTTGTATTGGAATATGTTTTGCATATTTTTTTATCCATATGTGTTTGCAAAAGTCTTGACCACCACAAATCCATCATCATTAGATTTTAGCTCTTAAAATCATAGCCAGGGTTAATAGACATCTTAATATAAGACCCCCGCTCAACTTGGGTTTACAAAGTTTATCCCAAGGCACTCGGGCCCATCTTTTTTACAATTTTTTTCTACACCATAGGAAGGAACATTGCAAAATGTTAATAGAATTGAAAAATGAGGATGGATCCATAAGAGAAAAAGAAGGATATATAGGGATTTCTTGCAAAATAGATTTGAGAACAATTGGCCTTCCTACAATATTAAGTGAGAGGAAATTCCAACAATCCATCCTACTGCTGAATTTGCTAATAATATATGCCATAAGTTAAGGTTGACTGAACTATCAACCAATGGAGCTCCAAATTATTTGGAGCGAAGTTTACTAATGTGTGAATTCAACACCTATGTAATATTGTTTTGCATAACCAATGGGGTGTTAAAGAAAAAATTGAGATTTAGCTTGATTGATTTCCATACCTTAGGGTAGTGAGAATCCCATCAATATTTGAGATAGGCCTTTAGTTTCTTGAAGTTTTGGGGCATCCATTCCCATGGTTTCATCACCAAATTATTAATGTGATAGTCAAAGGTCTTCCCCAAAGAGATGCAAACCTTTGATTTTTTTCTGAGATTGTTACTTTGAGTTCTCTACCTAGCCCTTATGTCCATATGAAAGATAGGAATGGTGAGAGTCGATCTCCTTTTTTTATCCCTCAAGATTATGTGAAAGGGTCGGTAAATGATCCATTTAGTAAAATAGAAGAGAGATAAGAAGAGAGAGGATTGTTAATCCAACTAATCTAGTCCTGGTTGAAATCAATATCTCTTCTCTCCTCTCTCTCTCTCTCTCTCTTCTCTCTCTCTCTATATATATATATATATTATATATATATATATATAATATATATATATATATATATATATATATAGAGAGAGAGAGAGAGAGAGAGAGAGAGAGAGAGATAATTACTGCTTAGTTTGTCAAAATGAGTTGGAGATATCTAATTTGAATGGCATGCCCAGTATTTTTAGAATATTTTAAAGGGTGAATGGTTTCATGGGAAATCATAATGTTGTCCAAAATTTAAGGTTCTTATGCATAACATGTTTTCTCATCCTAAATGAGTTGTGAGAGTAAATGCATAAGGAAATTGATAATGATCTTCATGATCACCTTACAGACTATGTTGCATAAAGCAATAAGTCACAAGCCACTTGGTTCCTCAAATTTGTCCTTTGTAGCGACTAAGGTGAAGAAGGTAGAACCCTAGGCTTTCATATTATTTTTCAACTTCTTTAATTCCTCCACGACTTGCCACATACTACCTCTAATTGTTGACCAGTAGACTTGAAAAATTTATGTGGTGAAACCATCGGGTTATGGGGCTCTATTACAAGGAATAGATTAAACCAATGATTCCACATTAATTAATAGTTATTTCTCATAACAAGGTCTCAGTCTGTTCCTTTATGACTAGAGAGGGTACATGCTTCATAATTTTTGTGATGGATTCTAAATTTTTTAGCATAGGTCCCATTAAAAGATCTTTATAGAACCCTACCAACTCTTACACCATATCCTCATGATCGTGGACCTTGGATCCTTCTTGATTCCTAAAGGAAGAAATATGTTATGGTTGTGGTGTTGGAGTACTGAGTATGGAAAAATATTTTAGTTCTCGTCCCCTCCTTCAACCATTGATTGTATATTTTTGCTACTAGAGAATGTCTTCCTTCTTCGTTCATTCTCTAAGATGGGTGTTCTTTATCAATTATTATAGACATCATCTTTCCTTAGTTTATTTTTTGACGCATTTAGAACTTCAAAACTTCAATATTTTTATGTTTTCTTTATCAAATTCAATTGCTATGTTGCTATGTCAAGTTTCACTAGCACAATCAGTTGAGGATGGGCCTCATTAGCAAGGCGACCCATGATCAAACCTCACAGGGGTTGGTTTTTCCCCATGCAAGGTGGAGGAGACATGCTAAAAAATCCAGTCAAGTTAGGGTTCCCCAGGTGACTTTAACAGATTAGATGCCCTTAGGTCATGGCTCCTAAAACCACAGGTCAAGCCTGGAGGATGAGAGACAACTTGACAAACAAACAAAAAAGAATAAATACAACAACATATTAAGTAATTTCACTATTATATGTATCAATATTGTGAAAATATCTACAATAAGACACTTGTGGATATTGTTTACAATGGATTACATTTATTCATATATGTGCCTCATACTCTAGGATCACCCACCAATAAGCTATTAATGTAAAATCACAATCTCACAAGCTAATTCATTTTAAGAGAACTCGTTATTGTTGCATTATTAATACTATAAAATGTTCAGCTTTATATCTCTCGATAATTAAAAAAAAAAAAATTATCACATCATCCAATTCATTACCAGATTTTTCCAGTTCATTACCAGATTTAGAAAAAAACATATTCAACTTATACATTATCTATCAACTTTCACATTTTATGCTTTTCGAAATATTTATTATTTTGAAGCTCATTTTACTTAATATTAAACAATTTTAAGAAGAATTAATAATAAATCCAATTATGCGACCCACTATCATGTCCACAAATTTTAAACTGGAGTACAAGCAAACTTAGCACATTAAGTTAGCATGTATCAATTCCAACCATTAATGAATTCATGTAATAAAACTGCTATCTATCACATGCAACGATTTAAAGTTAACCAAGTGTTGAACTTATAAAGGTTTAACGGTATCAAAGGATACGGCCATTCAATAATATCGATTAGATTATAGGTATTTTTTCGTTACAGGTATTTAGTATCAACGGCATCGGACTCCGTTAACACGCATCAAACCAGTAGCCGCTACGATCTCTTCCATATTTGACGGAAAACCACTTATTCGAAGGCACCGGTAACCGTTTTGAAGTTTTATTCACTTTCTGTTAATTATGCTACCTTTAGACCGAACATAGTTTGAAGGTCTACGTGCATGCAGAGAAAGTGCTTGTGCCTTCGCGGTTAATTATCTTCTCATATGCTATTCAATACGTTTGTGAAAAAAAGAAAAAGTAAGTTGTAGTTTTATTTCGTTTCAATCGCGCTTCTATAATCTGTCCCGGGTCCATGGTCCACAATGTAGTCCGAATGAAAATATTATAGTTTACAACATCATAAGCTATGTGTTTTCCCTGGGTTTAATTTAACATAAATATGTTGATATGTTTTTATAAAGGTTGTAAATTCGTTTTTTTTTTTTTTAGTTTATTTAAATATTTAATTTTATTGATATATAATGAAAAAGATTGGTATATTTTTGTCGTTTCTTTACCTCCAGAGATAGAATTTCAAATATTAATTATTTTATATCTCTAAATTCATATTTACATTTTCACATTTACCTAATATAATTATGAAATTGTCATATAAATTAATAAATAAAAAATTACATTAATATCATTAATTTTAAAAGGAAGAAAATGATACCTATCAATGTATATTAACCACACTTACTAAAGATTGTGTTGATTCATATTGAAAAACAAAACCAAAGGTTTCGTATGGGTTTCAAGAATATGATTCTTTTGGATGAAGCAAGTTTCAAGGAAGGTGGTTTTGGGGACAATGAGGGTTGAGTTCAAGTGCAAAAACCTGCATAGTGAAGAGTGAAAAATGATGCAATCCATGGGAGTATGGCAATAGGAAACAAGGAAGCTAAAGAGAGGAAATTGGCTAAGGTTGAAGGAGATATGTGAGGATGAGGAGAGGAAGCAAGTTAGAGCAGATATGTGAGCATGAGGAGAGGAAGTAGGTTATTTAACGTTGAGAGGGAAGAAGCTACAGATAGGGAGCATGAAATTAGGTGGAATAGTGAGTGAAAGGAGACAATGGGATAAGGAAAAGGAACAAAAGAAAGAATTGGGGGAGGGATAAACTACGAGCTAACGGAAAGATGGTGAGGAAGGTAGAACATGAGTATGAAAAACAAGGAGATTTGTATAAGAAAGATCAGAATGAAAAAATGGAATAAAAGATATTCAAATATGCGACATAGAGATATTAACTCATATTTATATTTTTCTTAATATTTGATATTCCTCATCCTATGTATTATAATCTCCATGTCATTTAATTGTATTATTTCAAAATAGGTTGTTAAATTGTTGTAGAAATAGGTTAGCATATGTGTGTGAGACTAGGTAGTTTCTTCTGTGAGTGTGTGGCCATTGACTATTCATGGAAATGTTTATTTGTCATCATTCAAGCAATGTCTGTATTTCTTATTTGATTATAGAAACTAGGATCATTGGAATGTAGTACACATCTCTAGTGGAGAGAACTTCAACAAATTGTAAGTCAAATTGTAATATCCCTCAATTTTTGTAATGTTGTTTCTTTGTTAGATTAAGTTATGTTTGTAGGAATGGAAACAAAACCATGGAATATAATGAAATTTTTATGTAAATCAATGGTTTTATTAATGAATAAATAAATGGGATTGAGGGTGCTTTGGAATGAGACACTCGAATATGAGATTCTTGCCAAAGGAAAAGGAAAAAAAATCTCATTAGTAAATGAGATTGCTATAACTCTTCCATGATGAAGATTCGAGATAATATTTAATGGATGAGAGAGAAAATCTATTAAATTGCTTAGCTAGGGAAAGATGTTAAACTTGGATAAGCATAAAGCACCGCGTTAGAGAAAAGTGAGATTTTAAGGAAAAGCCTAGGACAGTGGAATTTGAGGGCCACAAAAGTAGGACGCCACTAAAATGAAAAAAAAAACAATCATGGAAGAAAGGAATAAAATACCCATTTTACTGCTCTACAGACATGCATCCACCTCTCTCTCTCTCTCTCTCTCTCTGCTCGATATATATATATATAATATAGATTTGTGTGAACTCAGAAATATTTTTCGATGATGCATGCAAGCTATTATTGGTGGTACCAATTGTTATTTATGGAAAATGTTAGATTTGACCTTTAATTGACTCTATATGAGTAACTCAAGGTATGGGAGGAGTTCAATCTAAGTAGATAATTAGGACTAAAATCGAGTGCGAGAAGGGTAGTATGTAACATCTATAGAGATTTGAATGCCTATGGTTTTCAATAGATATGCCAATGAGGTTTATGTATGTTTAAGAGGTAATTATGTAGACAATGAAACAGAAAGGAAATAAAATATGATTATAAATAGTTAAGGGCTCAGATTGGTACAATCTAAAATGATTAATGGAATTGAGCGATTAATCTCAGCAAGATATAATCTCCAAAAAAATTAGTTTTCATAGTCATGCATAGTATGATAAATAAGAAAAGAAAATTGCCTAGAACACACCTTCCTAATAAGCAATCTCTAAGTAAAAATTGTAATTTATTATCTCCAAAAAGAACAAATTTTCTCCAATCTAGATTTACATAAATGTCTTTGCCTTCGGTGACAATTAAATTATATAGTATAATCACATAAGGACAACACCCATATAAATGAAAGGATGCCATAAGTACGAGCTTGAAAACAACATTAGAACAAATTGTAATTGAAACTGGAATAGAATTACAGTGACGAAATGATGTAACCACAAAATATATATAACCCATTTAAAATTAACTCCTAAAGTATTCACTAAATGTGTGCTCTCAGGAGTAGTGCATGCTAACACTAAGGAATTTCACTGGGATGCCTAAAGGATTCAAACCCAGAAAGGGAAATTGAACCAACCTAGAGTTCATAAAGCCAGTATACCCATGTTGATGGTGTTGTTCTAACTGAAATGAGAAGATATTGTTGTGAGGGGAAGAGCACACCTGCAAACAGGGGAAATTAAAATATGAGCAGCGTATAGTCAGAGCTTAATTTGTATAGGGTGAAGTTATTGCAGCAAGTAGGAAAAAATACAAATGAAAGTTAAATCCTTACTCGCTCAGGGAAGGCTCGCTCAGGTAAAACAGTGAGCACTCACATATGTGCCTCCCCATAGCAGTATCCTTCCAAATAGCAACAAAATTGTGGGTACCAGAGTAAGATGAAAGGAAAAAAAAAGAAACTATTAAGGGTTCCTAGTTTCCACATTGTAACCCAATGACCGAAACGACATAATGCTCTATCAAATCCTAAGGAAAAACCAAAGAAAACAAACCTTAAATTACTACAACCATACCTTACATTTTCTCCTAGATCTTGAGAGCCATCGAGGTGAGAGGTTGAAACTCCAGTGCTCTCTGTATAAGGAAGAAGGGAACCCAAATGTGGTAAAACCTATTTGATTTGAGCAATAATATGTCGTAGTTGTAGAAAATTGTAACATTAACGAAACCAACAAAATACTACCTCGAGACTAACAAAAAGTAATAATGAATGAACAATCTTTCAAAGATAAGCTTCACACCGGAATAGGGAACCAAGAAAACTATTATTGACTCTGGAGAAAATTCAAAATTGTGAGCCAAGAGGTGGGAACCAATAACATAAAAACTTTAGAGGAAAATAAGTGAAACCCATCAAAAGGAAAAATAAATTACCTGTAAGAACGTCAGGAATAACAAGTGGTGGAGGCATGTAGAGTCCTCTTGTTTTCATGACCTTTGTGTGTCCATAGAAGACCAGATGCTGAGTGGACAAAGTGCAATGTTTCAATGCCACCAAACAGAGAAGACAACAGTAAAAAGGATGCTTTGACTGAACAATTAGGGTTTAAAAGATTTTAGGGTTACATAGGTAAATGGTGACCCTTGATTTCCACCTCTTCTTCCCAATTGTTCAGATGCTACCATGACGGTCACATGCCTCCATATCATAAGGTATTATATAACACTTAGGAGGCATTTTCCATATAACTAGATAAAATGAAATAACATTACCATTGTAATCCCACAACATATAGTCTTTAATTCGCTAACTTATTCGATGCTTATAATAAACCTAGAATTAGAACAAATATCCTAAGTGCTAAGTGAGTGAAGGTAACTTTTCTAGGAACAAATTTAATAGTGCATACTTTGTGACATGCACATGGAATAGAAGTGCCAAAAAACAAATATCCTTAAACTAGCTCATGGAATTCATTACCAATATAGTGTTCAGTATAGGAGAACAAGGGAATGCAAAGAAAAAAAAGCACGAGTGCAATAAACCAATATAGGAAAAGAGAAAAAAAATGTTTGTACTGTACTAGGAGAGTTGTGATAGAAGGTATCAGATCCCAAGTTCACAACTAGACTTTAAGCAACTACCACAAAAATAATAAACATAATTGTATATACTTGAAAAGTTGAAGAAAGGAAGAACTAATAATCTATTTATTTTTAATTGCAAGGTAAGCAAGTGATCCAGCTACAACAGAAAAGGATGAGGAGGCTCCAACCATCATGAAAGCTGATTATTGTATGTCGAATTGGGAAACGGGGCCACCTAAAAAACTACTCAATTTATGAATGTGATTAGAAATCTTCAACAAGAATTGGCATATTTGAGGAGCAACAATGACGTCTGTTAATGGCCAGTGAGGAACAAGAAAGAATGATGAGGTGAATGGCTCAAAAGTTTATCCATAAAATGGTGGAATCTAAAATATTGAAAGGAAATAAAAGGGGCACATAATCATATCAATCTGAAAGTGGGGGGATTCTGATAGAACATACCCATGAACACAGAAAAAAATAAACAAACATATCTGCAAGGGGAATTTAGAAAAATTAAGCCCCCTACTTTTGACGGGTAAAAAGAGGAGGATGTCGAAGCATGGCTACTTAATATGGCTAAACACTTCCAAGTATATGAATATGAGAGAAACTTAAAGTCCATTTTGGCCATTTATCAATTGCAAGGTAAGGGTTCCTTTTGGTGGGAAGAAGCTAAAAGTGTGCATCTGTTGGAGGAAAATACAGTATCTTGGGGGAAATTCTGAAAGAAGTTTTAAAATCGCTATTTAAGTGAATGCTATTATGATGATCGCGTAAAGGAGTTCCATGAGTTAAGGTTGGGACAATTAATTATCGACATACATTAAAGAAGAAAAAGCTAAGGCGTAGTGGTTTATGAATTGTTTTCCCACTGTCTACAAGGAATGGATTGAGTTTGAAAATCCTAACATAATGTATGAAGTAGTAAGAAAGGCGAGGCTATGTTACCAACGGTTAAAGAATAAGTGTGAAGGTACTAAGTTTTGGTAGAATAAGGACAAATTCAAACCTGTAATTGGAGCTAAATGACAAGAACCTGGCTATCTTAAAATTTTTGGAAAGGACCATCAACAAAAAAAAATTCAGTAAGGGGAACGTAAATCAACCAACACACTCTCAACCAGGGTCAAAACCTATGGATCTGAATAGTTAATGGGTGTAATTAAAAAGAACCATTGAAGTGTTGGGGGTGTGGTGAGCCTCATCTGCTAATGGATTGTCCAAAATATCCAAGTTGTCCACAAAGCCACCACAATGGATTACATTTCTAGAAATATTCATAGAATAAGCGCATCCTTGCAGGATAGATAAGCAGAACATCAATCAACAATGGTTGATATTGAAGGTACTATTTCCAACCAACTTGTTTCTATTTTAATTGATCCAAGGACTAGTTTAAGTTACATTGGACCACAGGTGGTAGAAAAATGTAAACTTAAAGTGAAAAAATAGAAAAATTCATGGCTAGTATAGTTAGCAATGGGCACCAAGAGAAGGTTAACCACCCAAGAAAAAAAAATTCATCTTGATTTAAATGGATATCTTACAACAATAAACTTAAATGTACTTCCCTTAGGATCATATGACATACAAATAGGCATGGACTAGTTGGAAAAACAAGGGGCCATTATAATCTATCTAGAAAAAATTGTGAGCTATGTGAATCAGCATGAACAAACTCAAATCATCCAAGGCATACCAAAACTCATATCAATTAGAGAAATCTCATCCTTACAATTGTAAAGGAATGCATGGAACGAGTTTCAATTATTTAGGATTCATGTAGAAGTAAGTGAACAACAAGGAGAAGAAAGAAAATTAGATACCCTGCAAGTTATTAAGGAGATTCATGATGTCTTTCTTGAGGAAATTCCAGGTTTACCCCCTCGAAGGGACATAGGCTTTCCCATTTACTTAGTACCTTATGCAACCCTAGTTTCTGGAGCCCCTTACCAAATGAATCCACTAGAATTATTGGAGTTGAAAATGAAGCTTCAAGAACTATTGGACAAAGGACATATTTGGCCTAGTGTGTCACCATGGGGGGCTCCCATGTTATTTGTCATGAAGAAGTATGGAACATTTAGAATGTGCATCAATTACCAATAGTTAAACAAGTTAACCATTAAAAATAAGTATCCATTACCCCGTATTGATGACCTACTTGATCAAGTAATGTGGGAAACCATTTTTTCAAAAATTGACTTAAGGACGGGATATCATCAATTGAGAATAAAAAATGAATATATTCATAAGACAAACTTTAGGACTAGATATGGTCACTACAAGTCTGAAGTTTTGCCATTCGGCCTTACTAATTCCCCAACAACCTTGATGTGTCTAATGAAAAACATCTTTAGTAAATATTTGGACAATTTTATGTTGGTATTTATAAATGATATTATGATATATTCCAAAGATGAAGAAGAACACAAGGAAAACGTAAAATTTGTGTTTCATACTCTAAGGGAATCTGAGTGGTATGAAAAATTTAGTAAATGTGAGTTCTACAAAACAAAAAAATAGAGTATTTGCACCACATCATTTCTAAGGAAGGATTAGGAGTGGATCCTGAGAAGGTTAGGGCCATGGTAAATTGGCCCATAGCAAAGGATGTGTTTGTTATCTGCTGATTTGTGGGGATCACAAGATACCACCAACGGTTTATAGAGGGATTCTGGAAGCTAGCATACCCTATTAAACCATTACAAAAGAAGGAGTAATGTTTGAATGGACTACTAAATGTTGGGAGAGTTTTGATAAGGTAAAACACCCACTTATAGTTGCTTTGATCTTGAAACTTGCAGAGCCAAATAAACAATTTATAGTTTGCAATGATGCCTGTATGGAGGGGCTAGGGGGAGTTTTAATGCAAGATAATTGAGTGATAGCCTACGAGTCAAAAAATTTGTAAACACGTGCAAGGAATTATGTCGTATATGATTTAGAGCTATCTGTTGTCATATATAATTTAAGAATGGGGAGACAATATTTGTTAGGAAATAAATTCACTTTGGTAACTGATCATATCAATCTAAAATATCTTTTCAACCAACTAGATCTCAATGATAGGCAAGCTAGGTGGATGGCATTTCTTAGTGAATTTGAATTTTACATTAAACACATAAAAGGTAAGAAAAACAAGATAACAAATGCTTTGACAAGACATTCCTACACTCTAATGGAAGTGTCTGTTAGTAGTGTTAGTGTCAATTTGATAGAGAAAATAAAAATGTTAAGAACTAGTGACCCTAAATACTTGGAAATTCAACAAAAATTACATCATATTAACATTCCTGGTTTTGTAGAATTATGAAAATTTGTTGGTTTATAGGAAATGATTGTATGTTCCCAATGTAAATTCCCTAAAACATATGGTACTAGATGAACATCATCATAAACCTTATGCAAGACATCCTGTGTACCAAAATATGATTACAACATTAAGGAAGAATTTCTTTTGGCTAGGTATGAAAAAAGAGTTGGTTGAATACTGATCAAAATGTTTAGAATGTTAACAGGTCAAAGTTGAACATCAACACCATGTTGGGTTGCTAAATCCACTAGTTATACTTGAATGGAAATTGGAAGTAATTGCTCTATATTTTATCACAGAACTACCACTGACAAAGAGGCATCACGACTCCAGCATGGTTGTGGTGGACACTTTAAGTAAGGGAACCCATTTCATACTGGTACAATCCACTTACAGCATAATACAAATTGCAAATATCTTAATTGAGGATATTTTTGTTTACATGATAATGTCAAATATGGATGCAAAATTCACCTCAAAATTCTGGAAGGCATTGTTTGGGGGCATGGGAACTCAACTAAATTTTAGCATGGCATATCATCCTCAAACAGGTGGACTAACCAAGTGAACCAACTATATTTTAGAGGACTGTATAAGAATGTTTTTCATGGAAAGACTTATGAAATGGGAGGATTTTCTACATCTAACAGAGTTTTATTACAATCACAATTATCAAACATCCATTAAAATGAGCCCTTTTGAAGCTATGATGGTAGAAAATTCCATCCACCTCTCAATTGGAGCGATCTAAAGGATAGACTTATAATAGGGTTATATGCTTTATAGGAAATGGAGCAAATAGTACAGAGCATTCAATGGAACATTAAAACCAAACAAGACAAACATAAAATCTATGCATAAAAAAAAGGACACACAAGGAGTTAAAAATTGGAGAACATGTTTATCTAATTGTGAAACCAAGAAAAAGCACCTTAAGAACAAGAACCTATCCAAAATTAGCACCACGATTTTGTGGGGCATTTAAAATTTTCAACAGATTTGGACCTGTAGCTTATCAACTAACATTACAGAGTAATGTTAAAGTTCATAATGTTTTTCAGGTATCTTTACTTAAGAAATATGTACATGATAGCTCTCACATAATCAATTGGAAAATGCTACAGGTGGAATACAAATGAGCCTTTTTGGCAGAACCTCTTTGTATCATAGCCCAGAAAGAGATCTGGATCCAAAATCGAGCTTCCTTTGGGTTAAAGTGAAATGGAAGCATTTTACTCTCGAGGAGGCTACATGGGAGTGGGAAGATGAGATGCAAAAGAATTATCCAACAGTCTTCCAAAAGTAAATAAGTGGGAAATAAATATTAGGGATGGTGTGAATTAAAAGGGGGGAAGAATATAATATCACTCTATTACTATAATGTTGTGTCTTTGTTAGACTAATTTATGTTGGTAGGAAATGTGAAAAATCCATGTAATATATTGAAATAATTATGTAAATAAATATTTTTATTAATGAACAAATAAATGGGATTGAAAGTGCTTTGGAATGAGACACTCGAATATGAGGTTCTTTCCAAAGGAAAAAAAAATCTCGTCAGTAAATGAGATTGTGATAACTGTTCCATGATAAGGATTTGAGATAACATTATAGATAATATTTAATGGATGGGAGAGAAAACCCATTAAATTGCCTACCTAGGGAAAGATGCTAAGATTGGATAAGTATAAAGAACCGCGGGAGAGAAAAGTATGTCGTTAAGGAAAATCCTAGGCGAGTGGACTTTGAGGACCACAAAAGTAGGATGCTGCTAAAAGGAAAAAAAAAATCATGGAAAGGAATAAAATACCTATTGAAGGAATCAATAGAGTTTATTGATACCCTGGCAAGAACATCTCAACACAAGGGTGAAATGGAGGATTTCAGTTCAAGGTTGGGTCGTGAAAGGTGTGAGATTACCAAGTGATCCCCTCTTGGTGATTCTGGTAGGATTATTTCTATCATGTTATTTACTTTATTTTATGTCACTGTATTATATTTTCTTATTATGATAGTGTGTGTTTTGTGTGTGTGTGTGAACTCAGAAATATTTTGCAACAATGCATGCAAGCTATTATTAGTGGTACCAATTGTTATTTACATAAATGGTAAATTTGAAGTTTAATTGACTATGTATGAGTAACTCAAGGGATTGGAGGAGTTAAATCTAAGTATATCATAAGGATTGAAACGAGCACTAGGAGTGTAGTCTACAACATATAAAGGGATTTGAATTCATATGGTTTGCATTAGATATGACAATGAGGTTTGTGTATGTTTAAGGGGTAATTATTTAGACAATGGAATAGGAAGGAAAGAAAATATGATTATAAAATATTAAGGGATCGATAGGTACAACCTGGAATGATTATAGGAATTGAGGGATCAAGTTTCCAGAATGATGTCCTTAGTGCACTAGAAATTAAAATAACGACAAGATTTGATTTCCAACAATTGAGTGTTGATAGTCGTGTGTAGTATGATAAATAAGAAAACAAATTTATAGACAATTGATCGAACTTTTAAATAATGCGTAGTTAGTATTGGAAACTTTAGAACTACCCCACAACAACATTGCTTATCTGATATAATAGAACACATACAATTTTCAACAAGATTCTATTAAATCTAGAGTATATAAGAGTACCAAGCAGGAATGGTGAATTCATCTTCCTCCAAACAACCGAAATGGAAATAAAAAGAAATACATAGTACAAAAGAGGGAAACAAAAATAAGAAGGATATGCAACGACGTTGGTAGGGAGATAATCATTGTTTGTTCATCAATAGAAAAAAATAAAGTATAATTTACCATATAATCGATATTCAAGTAGTATTCAAAAAATAACAATTCGTTGTAATGTAGGTACGAAAATACACAAATATGAGAGAAATAGATCATTTAATATGACACAGAGGATGGGAATTAAACACATATAAATAAATACTTGTAAAACTTCAACTCCGGTGTAAATCACAATCAAGTTAGATAGCAAACAAAGAGAAACAAAACTAACTAGAATGAACCTTCATAATAAGCAGTCGCTTAGTAAAAATTATAATTTATTAGCATTAAAAAAAACAAACTATCTCTAATCCAGATTTACATAAATGTCTTTGCCTTAGATGAAAATTAAACTATACAGTACAATAACATAGGTATTGCACCCATATAAATGAAGGGACACCATGAGTACAAGACTAAAAACAACATGAGAACAAAGTGAAACTGAAACTGGACTAGCACTTATAGAGTGACAAAATAATGTAGCCACAAAATATTGATAACCCATTAAAAATTAGCTGCTAAATTGTGCATGAAATGTGTGCGCTAGGGAATACTGCACACTATCGCTCAATAATTTAAATGAGATGTTGAAAGGATTCGAACCCAGAAAGGGAAATTGAATCAACCTGGAGATCATAGAGTTTGTATACCTATGTTGACGGTGTTGTTCTGACTGAACTCGAAAGAGATTCCTATGAGGGGCATCTCACACCTACAAAATAGGGGAAATTAAAATATCAGCAACATATAGTGAGAGATTTATTTCTATAGGGTGAAGTTATTGTAGAAAAATGGAAAAAATACAAATGAAAATTAAATCCTCCCTTGATCATGAAAGGGCCACTCATGTAATATGATGCACGCTCCCATATGTGCCACCCTATTGCAGTTTCCTTCCAAAATAGCAGCAGAATTATGGGTGCCATAGTAAGATGAAAGGAAAAAAATACCTATTAAGGATTCCTAGTTTCCATTTCGTAACCCAACTACCAGTATGGCATAATTCTCTATCAAATCCTAAGGAAAAACCAATGAAAAGAAACATTAAATTACTTGAACCTTACCTTACATTTTCTTTTAGAGATTGAGGGCCATAGAGTTGAGGGGTGGGTACTCCAGTGCTCTTTGCATAAAGAAGAAGGGAAACTAAATGTGGTAAAACCCCAGTGGATTTGAGAAAGAATATGTTGTAGCTCTGGAAAACTCTAGCCAGAATGAAACCAACGAAATACTACTTCGAGAATAACAAAAAATAACAATAAATGAACAATCTCTCAAAGCTAGGATTCACACTGGAAGAGGGGGCCAAAAAAAATATTATCAACTTTGGAAAAAAATCATAACCATAGGCGAAGAGGTGAGAACCATCCACAAAAAAAGTTTAGACAAAAAGAAGTGAAACCCATCAAAAGGAAAACAAATTACTTGTACGAATGACAAGTATAAAAAGTGGTGGAGGCATGTTTTAATGACCTTTGCGCATCTAGAGAAGGCCAAATGACGAGCATGGACAAAAGGTAGTGTGATGATTCCACTAGATAGAGAATACGACAACAAAAAAGGAACATTGATTAAGTAATTAGGTTTCAAAAGGATTTAAGGTGACATAGGTAAATCATGTCCCTTGATTTCCACTCGTTCATGCCAACCATGCAAATGTTACCACAGTGGTCACATGCCCTCCATGTAATAGAAGCAAATGTGGAAAAATATAATTTCCTAGTTAATCTCCCAAGATGGGGTGGTATAGGCAGTATTGGAATTGGCGAAGAGGTTTATGAAAAATTGCACAGTTTTGGTACACAGAAATTTATACAAATTGTATTACATAGTTACCAGTACAAGGAAATATATCATAAGGTATTATATAACACTTAAGAGGTGCATTCCTTATAACCAGATAAAATGAAATAACATTACCATTGTAACCCCACATCATATAGTCTTTAATTGGATAACATATTTGATGTTTATACTAAAATTAGAATTAGAACAAATATCTTAAGTGCTAAGTGAGTGAAGGTAACTTTTCTAGGAACACATGTAATAATGCATACTTTGTGACATGGTCATGGAATAGTAGTGCCAAAAAACATATACCCTTAATCTAGCTCAAGGAGTTCATTACCAATATATTGTTCAGTATAGGAGAAAAAGGGAATAGAAAGTAAAAATAGTACGAGTGCTGTAAACAAATATAGGAAAAGAAGAAAAAAAATTGGCTTGTATTGTACTAGAAGAGTTGTGATACAAATCACTTCTATAGAAGCAAATAAAGGTTTGAAGGAAGTTGTAAGAGGTTGAAGAATTCTTTCCATGGTTACTTATTATGAGACTCTTGCACATACATATATTAACAAGGTGGGAGTAATTCAAAATCATCCTTTTCCATTGAATATTCCCATTGATGGAGATGAATTTTTCAAATGCCTTGAAGACTATAATTTCATTTGTAATAGTAATTCTATTACATGAAATGGATATTAAGGATTGACATGATGTTGGAATTTCCCCTTTTTATGTGACAATATAAAGTAGCTTTTGCTTAAGTTCTATGCACATCAAATGCATGCCATTCCAATTGCTTTATTGCACATCACTTTCCTAAAAGTTAAAATTTCATCGATTTATTTTTTTTCCAAAACGTAATCCACATACTTTCAATAAATTAAGATGCAAAGGCCAAGTCCTAGAGGATCACATACAAATAGTGGACTCGATCAATAAGGTGTTTCACTTTTGATTGTGCAATTGGATATAGATGTGTCGATGGCCTTGTAGGCACATGAACCTTCCCTCTTGGTTGAGATTTTTCAATCATGGTATTAAAACAAAAGGAGCGATTCAATGTGCTAGGTCAACAACATGCTATGAGGTGTGGTCACTCGTGGGAAATTCCTTTAAAAATTTCACTTTCCTTGGAGTAAGCATTGGATTATCGTAGATGATTTTATGAACTCTGGGAGTGTTTAGGCAAATATTTAAGTAATGATTAAGAATAATTAAAGATACATTGCAGTTTTAAAAAATATGGTTGTTATTAATTTATTATATTATGTTTTATGGATTTTGTATTAGACTTATATTTTTTGTACCATAAATGTTGATGAATTTCTATAATCAAATGAAAGAGGTCATGTTGTAATACTAACTTGGATACATTCAGTATCTAAACAACATATCTAGATAATTAGTGAGTATAACAGATTGTACCCACGTATCTTGATAGATGGAAGAATTTCCATAGAATGAATAATAGTTTAGTCAGTGGTAATAACTAATGGATTTAATGGTCACAAGAAATTGTATATTCAAGGGATCAAGTGGAGGATTAACTCAATATGAATGTTTTCCTAGTTAGATCGAAGATTGTTGATATAGTAAAGGATCCCTAATTAGTTGTAGATAGTTGCACCTAGATTGCAGTCCACTAGTGAGGTTATCAGATAATTGGTGGAATGTTGTTTGGTATTTGAATTCAAAAGATCCATGATTTATTAGTTTTCCTCGAAATCCAAGAACATGGGAATTTCTATTGGAAGCTGCATCTTTACAACGTTACACCTTAATGGAGTTAAACTACAAGATTTTGAAAGGACTAGAGAAATTAATGAAGAAATTATTATAAAGAAATGAAGACAAGTATTCATTAATGGAAGTTATTGGAGATATTAGTTGCTATTTATCTTGTACTTATATTTTATATTCTTCGTCATATGTATTCTAATATCAACATGATTTTCTTGTTTTATTTAGGAGATTGTTAGCTTATTTAAGAGATTTACTACAACTAAGATAGGTCCTAGATTATTGTGTAGTTGAGATATTCACGTAGTAAATTATATTATTTGGCTAATGTAGTCAATACATTTTAATACCTAACTTTTTGTATAAATATGTGATATTGCGATTATAATGAAACAATATGTATAATTATTTTTAAATAATTCCTAATCACGAAAGTGTACCACAAACTTTAATGCATTTGGCATTGACTCCAAGTTAAATGATATTGCACAAGGATTGAACGAAGTAATTAATATTATACTAAATGATGGTGGATCTATGAATTTATTTCCTTAGTTCAATCAACTCAAAAAATTTATGCATGAAGATCAAGTTGTGTAGTGAGATACATCCTTTGTGGACAAAATTTCTAGAAAGGATTTAGGCCTTGCTATGAATCTAGTAAATTAGCTCATTCCTTTAATGAATTTCCATTTCCAATTATTACCATTGTTGATTTAAGTAAATTCCACATAAAAAACATGTTGCTATCGGAGTAGAACAAATTATAAAAGACCTTGTATTACATAAGTAATTTACAATGGATAAGGATCTCTTCAAACAAGAAATAAAACCTACCAATTGAAAGGGGAAGAAGGATTCATGCAACTTTGAACCATGGGAAAGAGTCCAACAAACAAGTAGTCAAAACATCCTTTATGTAAAAAGTAAAAATAATAAAGGACAAACTAAACTAAAATAAAATAGAGTAAAATGATAAAAGTTAGCATTAGTACACAAAAATTTACGTGGAAAATATGGGAATTGAGAAAACCAAGGCAATGATTAGTATGTTTATTTTATTAGAAAAGTTTAATAAATAATCTTAAACTAAGCTTTAGGTCAATGATACATGATCCTTCTCACCCATTCACCTCTCGCTCACACACCAATTTTACCATGGAGGATTCCTGACATGTAAATTAGATTTTTACAATTACAGATTCCCAAACAAGCATAACACATTTGAATTCATCCATACATTCCAAAAGCATAATAGTCTATATATATATAAATATATATATATATATAATATAGTTTTATTTTAATTTGCTTTTGTCTGACATCTAATAATATCCCACTTAATATCAAATAGAAGCTAGAGAATACTTTTTCTATTATTTCTATATGGTTCATACTAATCCTTTCCCAAGATTGATTTCATCACATTTGCATAAGCCCAACCAAGGTGAGAAAAACTCTTGATTTTCCCTTACAAAACTATTCATTAACATATCAGCTATATTATCTTCATTATGTATCTGTAGCTATAGTACCCCATAAGTGAGTGCTTGATGAATCCAATGATATCTGACATCAATGTGCTTTATCTTAGAATGTTATGTTGGATGTTTCACAGTCTAAATGACACAATGCATCACATATTTTTCATTTTTTAATTCCAATCCCTCCTAATAATTGTTGTGTCCATTATATCTATTTATAAGCTTCTATAGTAGTTATCTATTCGAGACACCTAGGACACTCTTGCACCTACACAAGTATATAAAATTAGTGGTGGAATTTCTAGTGTCCACATTTCTGGCCATATTTGCATATATATAACCTCCAATAATAGCATTATTGTTATTACCAAAACATAAACAATAGTGACCGCTACCCTTTTGGATATATTATAATATACTTGACCCCTTCTTATTGTTGTTTCTCTTGATTTGCAAGGAATATATTCACTATGCCTACTACATTTTCAATATCAGGTTGGGTAGATATCATGGAATACATCAAGCCTCCAATAGCTAAATAATATGGAATTTCACACATTTCCTCCTTATTATCATCATCAGGACACAAATAAACATTGATTTGGAAGTGGGATTCTAGGGTGTACCAATTTGTTAGGCATCAATCATGTTGAACCTATTTAACACCTTCTCAATATATTTTATTGTAATAACGACAATTTTTATTTTCTGTCACGTATGATCATCGTGCCAAATATTTCTTGCATTGGACCCAAATCCTTTGTTGCAAATTTACTTCTGAAATCCTTCTTCAACCTATCGATCATATTTTTATCATTTCCAATAGTTAGCATTTCATAAACAAATCACAATAGCATAATATACTTTTCTTGGTCATACCTATTGATGGGGACACAATGATCAACATTTAGTCTTTTAAAAACATGCTCGAACATAAATGAATCAAATTTCTTCTACATTTAGTACTGTGGTTGTTTTAGCCCATAGAGGATCTTCTTCAACATGCAAACTTGGTTGTATTTACCTTTTTATTTTAATCCTTTCAATTTGTCCATATCAATCTCCTACTTCAATTATCCATGAAGGATGTTTGTCTTTACATCCTACTTTTGACATTCCAAATCTAGGTAGAAACAAGATCAAGAATAACTCTTATGGATGACAACTTGAAAATAACTGAATTTTTTGTAGTAAAGTTGATACCTATCTTTTGGTAGAATCTTGTCACCACTATCATTGTCTTATTTAATTCCATCCCCTCTTTATCATCATTCTTAATCCTATACATTGATTTTTTTGCAGGGAATTCCTTCCTTTTGAAAGCTCTGTTAATTCTGTAGTTTATTTTCAACAGGGAGTCCATTTCTTTCTGCATTTCTTTCCTACACACTTTTCGAGTGCTCACATTAAAAGAATCTTGAAATCAATTAGGCGCATCATCCTCAATTACCAAAATATAATTTCAAGGTGGATAGATGTGTGAGGGCTTATGAGGCCTACTAGGCATGAAAACCAATTGCAATTGTGTGCTTTATGGTTGGATCTCTTATAACGATTCCTACAATGTTTGTTCTTCCTATTGTCCATAAGTTTTCACTCAAATCCATCGTGTTCTTCAATTAGCTATACATTTACTTGCAATGGTGGGATATATATAATATATATATATTTTTTTTAAGTTTTCAACAATTTTATTTACCTCCATATCACCTATAGACATTTTATACATATCTAATTCATTTAATATAACATTTTTAATTCAAACAATTTTGTGTTTAACTAGATTTTAGAGATGGTAACTAAACTCACCATCTACATATCCACAAAAATATATATTTTATTGATCTATTATCTATACTGGCTCTAATATATTTGATAATATGCATTAATGCTTCATGTCCAAATTTTCTTAGATGTGAATACTTTACCTTATTACCAGTCATATATTCTTCACAAATTCGACTATCTATGGTTGTAATAAGTGATTGATTGATGTAGTTTTATTTTTCCTAAAAGATAATTTCCAATATGCAATTTGATAACATAATTCAAACTTTCTCCATAATAGTGTGATTCATCCTTTATATAGTACCATTATTCTGAGGAATAGTTGGGACAATCTTCTTATGTTTTATGTTGAACCTATTACAATAATCCTCGAATGCATTAAAGTAATACTCTCCATCCTCATCTATCCTCAAGAGATTAAGTTGTTTTTCAATATCTCTTTAAAAAATAACCTGGAGATATTGAAATATCTCAAACACCCCATATTTTCTTTTCATGGGATAGGCCCAAACCTTCTTATATGCATCTTATATGAATGTGACAAAATATGAGGTTCTTCCTCAAGGCTCTACATTAATTACCTTAAACACATTAGAGTGTATTTATTCCAACATATTTGTGATCCTTTCATGGAAACCTCTCATAAATTAAAAACTTTGTTTCTTACAATGTATATAATGCTGAAAAAGTTCAAATTCATAGGGTTTCAAACCTAGAAGCATATTTTTGCCAACAAGTGTTTTTAGGTCCTTTCCCTCATGCAACCCAAGGTCTTATGCCATAAATCGATAGTGTTTCCATATTTATGAAAAACATCCACATCTAATAATTTTCTTGTTTCTTTCAATGTGTACAATATTCATGTCTTGAATCTTCCAACCATGAATAATGACCTTTTACCAATTTTCTAGCCATATTTACCAAAATTTATGGATAAAACTTCATCATCTACTGTCCCATAAATATAAATATCATACACATCTAGGGAATATTCCTAACCAATTCCAAGAAGATATTATGTTCACCCTTCATCTAGATTCGAACATCTCCTACTCCAATAATATTATAGAAGTGATTGATTCCCAAATGTACTCTACAATAATCAATGGTTTCAGATGCAAGAAAATTGGTTTTGCATATAGTTACATGGTAAGATGACTTATATTCAAGTACCAAATCAATTATCCTACTACAAGAATATAAATACGTTTCTTCTATTAAAATAATGAATAAAACATCACTTTATGAAGCTAAAATAGTGGTCTCACCTTCTTTGTGCTACTTGAATTTTTATTTATGCTGGTCACTCTTTATTACTTTTGTTTTTTCTTCTATATCCAGCAATATCTTTTCTTGTGTCATGGTTTTACACTAAGAAAGTAATTAATCATGCTTATTCTTAATTTTGATATACCTATTGATCTTTAATGTTTCTATATATTACATGGATTTTCTTTCCATAATTAGTTATGCTTGGATCTTCTCCATGTTTTTCCAAAACTGATATGTGTCACAACTTGTCATTTAATAAATGGTTCCTAGCATCATGAACCTTAAAGGTCCCTAGATGTGTTGAAGTGCTCATAGTTACAATAAAATTATCTTAATTTTTTGGGATGGAGAACATAAGTGGAATGACATTAGTTTAATCATCTAGAATAATTTTTATAGAGGCAAGGTGACTAGTAATTATATTAAATCAATTTAAATGCTTTTCAAATAAAAAAACCTCCTTCATCTTGACATTATACATCTTCTTAACCAAGAAATATTTGTTCCATACCATGTTTTTGTCATATGAATCAGACAGCGTTTTCAATTTTCATTCAATATTCTCAATAGACATAATGAACTAGACATTATTTGATGGGTATTGTCATATTACAACAATGTCATTTACATCTAGGAATTCCCAAGGTTCCTCCATCATTGATGAGGTTTTATTTTCCACTCTCAACTTGAAAATATTGATCCTTTAACATGTATATATCTTCCATATATATTTTACATGGGGCGAAATTTGCCCCATTTGACTTCTTCATTTCAGTCATTGTAGTTGTCTCCATACTGCTTAATACACTTAGATTACAACAATAAAAATAACAACACATAGCTTTAATACTAGTTGTTAGAAATAAAAACATAGGAGGGAAAAAGGTACTAAAACAAAATAGGGTAAAATGTTAAAAATTACCAATAATACACAAAATTTACATGAAAATCCTAATAATGGGGAAATTAATGACGAAATTATTAGTATATTTAATTTCTTAGGAAATTTAAACACAAAAGATTCATCTAAAATTCAACCTTCTCAGTGACCCACTCTCAACCATTTACCTGTTTCTCACGCATCCATTTTTCAATGGACGTTTTGTAGCTTGTAAATAGACGTTGTTATAATACCATGGACTTCTAAAATGGGCCAATACTATGCATTATCAATAGCAAGTGCTTGAATAATCACTAGTCATTCCAAGGCATCTTATGTAACATTCAAAAGCACGAAGAAGTCAAAACATTATACATATTTATTTTTAATTTGAGTTGGTTTCACATCCAACACTCTAAGTTGCAAGATACTCCCCAAATAGTGTATTTTTTATTTTTATTTTTAATGTTTGATAATTAAACTATATAATTAATAGCAATAATATATTTGTAAGGTCATGACAAATATAAACACCAAATTGTTGTAGGAGACCCCCTTGTGTATGGGACAAGGGACCCACCTCCATGCAACAATTTGATTACTAAAGTCTATGAAGATGTGAATACTCTATGCCCCTCTAGATTTGAACATGAGAATTATTTTGAGGAATCATGTGTTCTTAGCCATTTTCCCACCAAGATATACTCTTCTTATGAGACCCCCTTGTTTCCTACGACAAGGAACTTTCCTCCACACAACGATTGGGCTACTAATTTCTACAAAGGTGTACATACTCTATCCTACTTTAAATTTGGATTTGTCACCACTTAGGAGAGAAGAAATTCTCTTAACCATTAGGACCATGAAATCCTGATGAAATGAAATTCTACTAACATCTAGTGAAGTGATTTTTCAGCACGTTTATAAAAAAACATAAACAATTTGTAAACTTTCCATATTTATGTCTTGAAAGACATCTGCATCTTGGTGAATTGGTATTAATATACCATAAAATGTAATTTCAATGGCATCGTTTCATGTGTCTATAATATGCTAACGTGAGTCCTTGAGAATCTCATGGCCTCTTGTGGGTGTGCGGCACCACGACTCCTTTGGCTTAGTAGATTGGCTCTCCAAGTCATACTAAGGTCGATTCTACTCCTAAAAATTTCTTTGTTAACATTTAACAACCATTCACAAACAAAAACATTCCATTTAAACAGCCCATCAATTACTCTAGTATATAAGAATATATGGCATAATGTTTTTAATCATTAATGGTGGTAGATGCGATGCCTAACCCCTCACTCACATACAATGCCAAACGAAGAGTGTCAAATTGATATAAATAAGGCTCTAGATCATAACACAAATATGGATAATATCCTTACTACAATGAAAATTTCACTAAGATATGCCTTCATCAAAATCTCCAAGTAATTTTCACCAAGCATCCTCCTTAACTCATAACTTATCACAACCCATCCACAAACATCATTGCAAATGACAAAAACTCCTCCACTCATATTAATCACCATAAGTCACAAAATTGCAAGCCTCCACCTATCTATCCACCCATTCATGTACACTCCAAGTTTTTCTCTCGGGATTGAGTTACCAAATTGCAACTCATGTCGTAAGAAATAAACCCAACCAAGTTGTTTAATTGTGTCTTTACACTCAATTGTGCAACCATTTGGCTACACTAAGTTGTCCAGCTAATTCATTGCAATGATCTACCTAACTGAGTCAATACATCGAGTTGTCTAACTATGCCCTTGCACCCCAAACCAGTTGTGAATATCCTCTATGAACTATCTAACTTTCATATTTTCCTTCATAATTGTCAAAACCAAAACCCCACACAAGAAAACCTTATCTATAATCCTAGGATGTAAGCAAGAGTTACCTTAGAATATAGTTGAAATATTATTTCTAGGATACCTCACTTCCTCACTTAGATACTTTACTCTCCTTCTTGTTTGCGCATTCATTCCTAGGATTCTTCTATAGATTTTCAATGAATTTTTGTTGATGTTTGGGTGGATTCGTCCACTCCTTTAATTTGAGTGAACTCACACATGGTCCACTCCATCAACCTTCCTTTTCACTTTATGCCACGAACATGCTCTTGATTGTATACGATTTTCCTTAGCACACATACTAGGAACCCACCATCAAGTTGCCACCTGTGAACTTGCCTCATCATGACACCATCTCATCAAACTATTACTTGGATTTGATTCCTTACATGTCAAGGTGAGGTTATCTCCCCAAAATTGTTCCCACTATAGGGGTTTATTCCATGAATGAGCTCATTGATCATATGTTTAGCCCAAGATTCCACCTAACCAATTTGTCTTAAGCCATTATTCATGGGTGTATGCGATACATAATATTGAAGGAATAACATCCTTTCCCACTCAACTAATATGTTGTCCTCATCAACCTACAGCTCATCACATCAAAGTTCCAAGTCCATCTCATCAAAACTTCAAGGATTGCTTCATTTTCCATCTTTGCATTTGTATTTGAACTTCATTTTGTGCCTCCATAAGTTGGATCCCCCTACAACCCAAGCTAACTAGATAGTTATTCCAACCATCACACCAAATTCTACAAGAAAATGCATCATCCCCAAGTTTATTCCTCAACAATAAAAAACTCCACCTCGCATCTGCATATTATGAAAATCCTCCCATGTAATTTTAACTAAGTCACCTTATCCCCAAGGCACCTTCATGGATTACCATGCTCCTCATGTGAATGGCCCATCATTCTAGTGTCTCAATGAATATAGTATGAAGAATGGATATACGATCTATCTCATTCATATCCAACCTATTTTTCACCATACCTATACAACCTCCATATTTTTCTGTCAAATACACAAGCAAAGTTATGCTAGAATTAATCATGCCATTGATTTCCTCCACAAGGTGCTCATGTTTTGGTTCAGGGGACCATTCATCCTCTCTAACTGTTGCTACATTTGGTTCCACTTCTCTCTTGGATAACTTATACCAAGGCATCATTATCTTTTTATCATTTTCTTGAACTATGGATGCCCCACAACTCTGGACATCAAGTTTATTGGAAAATATTGATTCTATGACATTATTTTCCTCTTCTAAACATTGAACACATATTTGGTCCATAACAAACATTGTGAGTGCCTCCATGGCTCCACAGTGTCTCTCAAGTGTTTTCCCAACTTATACATACACTTGTCTAAGGCTTCAACACATTTTGGATCAAGCAATCTAACCTTCTTTTCCTCAAGTCCACATGTGTCTTTGCAAGACAATTGGTTGACCTCACCAACCAATAGACAAAATGTTAGGGAAACTGTGATCTCCCTAATTCCCCTCATGATTGACACCACGCATGGAGGTTGAAATGAAAATATGGCAAGACTATTTATATGCAGGATGGGGATTTCCTTCTCTATTCACAGAAACTTGTGGATCAAAAACACCTTATGTTGATTGAGTTGAACAATGGTAAAACACACCCTTCTACTCAAATATTTTATTTTCATTGAAATTTTATTGGCTATGCCAACAATATTCTTCTTAATAGGTTTAAGTTCCTTCAAATACGAGGGAATTGACTCAAGAATCAACCCAAGTCTCCTTGTTGAGTCTTTCCTCATAAAGCTGTGCATCCCACCATTGTCCAATGTCACAAGAATAAGCCTCTTGGTGATATTTTTCCACTCAAATATCAATGTCTTCACATCCTAGGTTGCTATGGATCTTGATTCCATAATAGTACTCAAAACTTGCATCATTTGCATCAATGGGTTATTCTCTTTCTCAACCAAATTAATCTTTTACGTCAATGAACAATTATTTAAATAGTGATCCTTTGGACATATTAAACATGATACAGTCTCCTTGCCTTTCACTACAATTGCAGTCTTTTCATACTCATATTTACCCCTCGATGTATCTGAATTTCCTTTGTCTTATTGCTTCATACTTTGTTTCTTGTTACCTTCGTTGTCTTCACTTCCTCTTGGTTCATACTTAGCTTCACTATTGAAATAAGTTATTGTTAAAGTATTAACTCCTTGCAACTATACACACCATTGTCCCCTCAATCTACCTTGTTAACAAGCAGTGATCCTATAATGATGAATGATTATCAATTTCACATATATTTATCTCCTTCACACACCATTTGTATCATCCCAAAGGCATTGCCTATTATTGAAAATAAATTTACATATGTCTAGACAAGAAATATAGACTCAAAAATCATATCAATTTGATTAAACATAAAGAAAATATTTATAGAGGAGATGCCATGGCTCGTTTCTCAAACTCTTCTTCTTATTTACTCCTCCTTTTGGGATTCTTCCTTGTTTCCCTCTACCGTCCTTTCCTACTTTTGTACATCGTATATATACATTTCATATTGGTGGGAAAATATCTCTTAAAGACAAAAGAAATTGACACCCATCCAAAACTACTCAATAGCTTAAGATAAACACCTATCAGCATTTACAAATACTTACCTCAAAATATCATAATAGTTGATTGAGATTCCTCTAGAATTAGTACAATTGGTTGTATGATAAGCTCCCTTTAATTATATTTTATACAAATAAATTAAAGAAAGTAAGATCTACATATATAATTACATGTCCCCTTCTTGGGGCCTAAAAAAAATTACATAATTGGCTTTGATCCTCCTGCGTCAAACTCCATAGGTGGAAAAAGAAATTACCTCCTCGTCAAATAATTTAATCCAACATGATCACAAACAAAATGTTCTTGTTGTTCACATTCATAGTTGCCTTGTTGTTCCAACTCTAGTTTCAGTCTAGCAGGATCCCACACATAATTATATTACATGCCACTCATGTTTCTTGGGGAATATTGCACAATCTTCTACTTCTCCTTATTGGTTGTTGTCCTCCCCTATTTGTACACTTCCATGGGAAAATTTTGCATCAACATCCTCACCCTACTTACCTCATATTTCATCTTTGTCTTACCACCATCTTCGTCCAGTTCATGTTTTACATGATGGGTGTTAATAGTTTAATTCACCAACTTTTCTGTTGGGTCCCCATAATACTAGTGATTACCCCATTACTATTGTAGTTGTACCCTTTACTAATATTGTTGTGCCCCTATTGTGCCCATATTGTTACTATAGTGCCCCATAGAAGCCCACTATTGTTATTATTGTGCCCTTACATTATTATTGTTATGTAGGCTCTAATTATGTTATGACCCCTTAAACTCCTATATATAGAAAGGTGGTCTTTTCATTTGTATCATCCAAGAATTGTTCATTTATATAATGTAAAGGAGGTTTCCCCCTCGAAGAGGCTGAATTCTAAGGCGTTGATCTATCTTCTCTATCTTTTCTTGAGCTGGTTTCATAACATTTGGTATCAGAGCTTTGGATTCTAAGGTTTCGCTGTTCCAAACAGGTCATCATGGAATTTTCGGTATAACCTTTTTTCTGCGATGTTTCAGAAGTTGAAAAAGAAACCCATTTGAGAAGCCATCGTGATAAATCTCGGGTCCAAATTTCAGAGCATTTTATGCGATAGTTCCGGCGATATGATCTGAGGAAGTTGGTCTTTTTGCAGACTCTTGAATTACATTCCAAACAGGTGACCTGGGGAAAATTGTCATAACTTTTTCTCTTAGCATTGGATTGAAATTTCATAAAAAGGTGCAGAAAGAGGACGGACTGTAGTTGCTTCTATATATCTCTTAGAGCCAGAGGTCGAAACAGTGACTCGTGGAACGTCGTACAAGTTTGCTCTACTGAATTAGTATATAATCAGGTCGCTGTGGGAGATTTGGCATAACTCTTCATTGGAGAATCCAATTGGGGTCAGACTGGTGGAATTGGAAAGAGGACATAGAGGGCTACCACAGGTCACAATTTTAGAATTGGATGATCCGAAATTACAGAGATACATCAGACGCAATATCAAGCTCCTACAAAGTGAAAAAAGATGTGTATATTTTTTAAATGTTTGCTTAAGCTTGGTTTGAAAAATTATTTTGAAGGAATTCAAAGGGCATAGTGAAGCATTATTATCAGTAATTGATGCCTCGAAGAAAGAAAATGGAAACACCTGGTAGGCAACCTGAAAGCTCTAGCATGACTCATGAAGAAGAGGAAGAAATGCAACATGATATATCAAAATTACTAGACCAAGTGCAACAAGTGTCACTTGCACAAAAAGGAATAGAAGCTAAGATGAATGACATGGAAGCCAAGATGAATGACGTGGAAGCTAAGATGGATGATTTGAAGATAGATTTGAGGACAGACATGGAAGAATTGAAGATAAATATGAATAAGTTGCTACAAGAAAGGGTCACTAAGGGTGAAAGGGTAGTAAAGAAAACTCGTGATGAGAACAAAATAAATGTTAATCATGATTCCATAGACTCTAATGTTGGATCGAAGACCCAACATATTCCAAAAATAGATATGAGGAAGTTTGATGGCAAGGATCCCGCAAAATGGATATTACAGATGGAGCAATTTTTCGATCTCAATAATGTGCAAAACACACAAAAGGTACGTATGGCAACTTTATATTTGGAACCAAATCAGTTTGTATGGTATCAATGGCTTTGCTCTCGTAAACAATTTATCACTTGGGCAATTTTTTACGGAAGAATTGATAGCACATTATGAGGATACAAAAAGCAACACTTTTTTTAGCCAATTGATAAGTCTCAAACAAAAGGGTTCAATAATGGAGCACATTGAGGAGTTCCAAAAATTGAACATAAGGGTAAAAGATATTCCAGAGGAGCATAGGGTTGATGTGTTCATAGGGTCTTTAAAGGATAATATCCAACATGATGTTCGCCTTTGGGAACCTGGTTCATTAGAGAAGGCATTCAGGTTAGTAAGAAAACTAGAAAGCAAAATTATGACAACCAGGAAGCATACCACTCACAACTATAAAGACGGAAGTGTTGGTGCCGCTAGTCTTCCACAACCTATAAGGTTGACACCACAACAATTGGAAGAAAAAAGAGCAAAAGGGTTTTGCTACAGTTGTGATAGCAAATACACTAAAGGTCATAAGTGTGCTGAGAATAAATTATTCTACATAGATTGCGAAGAGGAAGAAGAAAAGGAGCAAGAAAGGTCAAAAGAAGAGGATATACTCCAGGAACAAAGCCCAGATAAAGAACAAATGAATCCAATCTTGTAATGCATTGGCTGGAATTATCACTCCTCAAACCATCAAGATAGAAGGACAAATCAAGAAGAAAAAGGTAATAGTGTTGATTGATTCAGGAAGTACTCACAATTTTATTCATTGTAAGACAACAAAAGAGTTAAATTGCTTCCTATATCCAGCACCAGAGTGTCAAGTGATGGTTGCAAATGGAGGAACGATAAATTGCTCTGTAAAGTGCCATAATATCAAGCTATCCATGGGATAATATGTATTGACTAGCCCAATGCTTCCCATTCCAATGGGAGGTGCTGATGTTGTACTAGAAGTCCAATGGCTACAATCCTTGGGTAGAATATCTTTTAATTTTCAAGAACTTTTCATGAAATTTTCTGCAGAAGGAAAGGAAGTTGAATTAAGGGGTATTGCAGGGAAACCGGAAAATATAATCAGCTCTAACGATATGACAAAGCTTCTAAAAAAGGAACAAAGAGGTGTAATTGCACAATTATGTTCGCTAGATGTTTCCACATCGGAATCATCTATTTCTCCAGATCTCCAAAAATTATTGGACAATCATTCCAAGGTATTTGAGACTCTCAAAGGTCTCCCACCTATTCTGATCATGATCATGCTATTCATCTGATTCCAGGAAGTGTTCCTCCAAACATCAGGTCGTACAGATATCCCTATGCCCAAAAGAGTGAAATTGAACGTATGGTTGCAAAAATGCTAGAGGCTG
>APFE030409899.1:1411-16661 GCA_000404065.3 Pinus taeda | reverse complement strand
AGAGAGAGAGAGAGAGAGAGAGAGAGAGAGAGAGAGATAGAGAGAGATGGGGGAGAGAGAAGGATCTCGGAGAGAAAGGGAGAGATATGACTTGAGAGAGGGGTAGGAAAAGAGATGGATTTGGAAGGGGACAAAGGGAGGGAAGAAAAAAGACATACAAAGAGAAAAGTGGAGTGAGAGGAGAGAAGGGAAGTGAAAATGATGAGTTGGAGAGGGAGCATGTATGTTTAGTGGTGAGATAGAGAAACAAGGAAGGAGAGATTTGTAACACCTCTCCCTTGTGTGCTAAATTATTGTAAATGTTAATTTTAGGTATGTTCGATGCTATAGCATTTTATTTCAATTTTTACAGTTATCTCATTATCATTTCTAGATTAGCAATCACATCAGCATTAAGGTAAATTTCAGATAGAACATAAATATAAATCGCAAAAGACAAGCCAAGACAAGAGCACACAAGATGTGGTGCTAGCGAGGGACAAACCCCACAATGTGGGGAAACCCTTGATCAATTCTTCTTTTATGTGCCTCAAAGTTCAGCAGACAAAGAGAGAGAGAGAGATAGTACATTTAGAATAGAAGTCAACACTTTGACTTTCTAGATAAGAGCATAGATCATATCTAAGAAGATGACACACGAGATCAGTTGAAGACATGCTGCTTCAATTGATTCTCCAAGGTGACTGCTTCACCTATTGTTGTGTTGCATTTCTTCATCATGCTACACCTCACCGTGCTGCACCATGCTACACCCATCATCACTGTACTACATTATGTTCCATTACTACACCATGTTAGCTTCCCAATAGTTCCGGTTGTTCCCCGCGGTTCCGACAGCTCTGGTTGTTCTCGTCAGTTCCTGCAGTTCTGACTTTTTCGGCAGTTCCAAAGTTTCTGGCAGTTCTAGCTTTTTGTAATTTTCGAGTAGTTCCCTTTTTCTGACCTTTAAAGCTTTTCTGGTAGTTTTGGTTTTTTTGGAAGTTCTAGCTTTTTTGGCTTTTCGGAAAGTTCCATTTTTTTTGCTTTTCTGGCTTTTATGGTAGTTTCGGCATTTCTATCTTTCCCAACAGTTCCACCTTTACCATATTTTCCATCTTTTCCAACAATTCCAACTTTTCCAACAGTTCCAGATTTTTTAGCAGTTCTAGCTTTTCCAGCATTTCTAACGTTTCTGGATTTTTTGGCAGTTTTGGCTTTTTCGATAATTCTAGATTTTCCAACTTTTCTAGCTTTTTTGGCAGTTTTGACTTTTCTGGCTTTCTGGATCAGGGCAGCATTATCCTTTAGTATCTCTCCTCCTACTAAAACCCAAATACAAGTAGAGAGAGGAAGAAATCCCAAGTGTGCGTTGAAATGAATTGAAGTCCTCTATATTTATACTAAAACCTAGATGATGAATAGGCATGTTTATTGGGCTTTTGAGCCTACTCAAGATGGTGGTTGGCCTGATAATAATTCCATAATCAACATAAATTCATAACTCCATGAATACTTATCATATTTGGATGATCTTTAGATCAATCCTATGCCTCTTGATGGGAGCGATCGAATAAAAATATGAACTGCCATAAATAAGCTGACCCACATGGAGCTTGGCCATAGTTGCCAATTTTAACACTCCCTTTCAACTAGGGAGAACTCCATCAACTGATGCATATTTCCCACTCTACTATCACTACCATTAGTGCCCTGCACTTCTCTGCTCAGCTATGCTCAGCTTTGCTCAACTCTGCTAGCTCTCCTCAGCACTACTGTCTCTGCTCAACTTTGCTATCTATTGTGTGCTCTCCTTAGCTCTTCTCACCTCTGTTGGCTCTACTTTGCACTGCTTAACTTTTCTTAGCTTTGTTGGCTCTGCTCTGCTTTGCTTTGCTCTACTTAGCTCTGCTGAACCATGAAGAAGAAGAATTGATCGAGAATGTCTCATACCATTCTCCACTGACCATAAGTGAGTCTCAATGTGCATACCACTCATTCCATACCATTCTCAACTGACCCAAAGTAAGCATCATAGTGGGTACCACTCCTACCACTAGTCCAAGACCAGTATCATCAGCCTCAGAGTGTGTACCACTCATCCCAGACCAGTCTCAACTGACCTGAAGTCAGCGTCATAGTATGTACCACTATCAGTGGTCCCAGACCAGTCCTCCACTCACCTGAAGTTAGTCTTAGAGTATGTACCACTAGTCACAGACCAGTCTCAACCGACCCAAAGTTAGCATCATAGTATGTACCACTCTCATTGGTCTGAGACGAATCCTCGACTAACCTGAAGTCAATCTCAGCGTATGTACCACTAGTCTGAGACCAGTCTCAACCAACCCAAAGTCACCATCGTAGTGGGTACCACTCCTACCAATGGTCCGATACTAGTATCATCAGTCTCAGAGTGTGTAATACTGGTCCTAGACATGTCTCAACCGACCCGAAGTTAGCATCATAGTAGGTACAAATCCTACAACTAGTGCGAGACCAGTGTCATTGATCCAAGATCAATGAACGTTATCCTAGCATAGGGAGTATAGTAGATACAACAATGCGTCCATCGGTACTACTATGGTCCCTATCCTCATTTCCCTGCTCACTGATTAAATGAGAGGTACTTCCCATGAGTCCTAGACTGCATGGGTAGGATGAGGACACAAGAGGACACAAGATGTGGTGCTAGCCACGGACAAACCCCACAATGTGGGGAAAACCCTGATCAATTCTTCTTTTATGTTCTTCAAAGTTCAGCAGAGAAAGAGAGAGAGAGATAGTACATTTACAATAGAAGTCAACACTTTGACTTATCTAGATAAGAGCATAGTTCATCTATAAGAAGATGATAAATAAAATCGGTTGAAGACATGCTCCTTCAATAGATTCTCCAAGGTGACTCCTTCACCTATCCCTGTACTACATTTTCTCATCATCTTGCACCTCATCGTGTTGCACCATGATACACTGATCATCACTCTACTACATTATGTGCCATTGTTGCACCATGTTGTCTTCTCGATAGTTTTGACTGTTCCCTATAGTCCCGATAGTTCCAATTTTTCTTAACAGTTCCTGCAATTCTGATAGTTCCACCAGTTCTGGCTTTTTCAGCTTTTCCGACAGTTTCGAATTTTTTGGCATTTCTGCCTTTTCCAACATTTCTAGCTTTTTTGGCTTTTTCGGTAGTTCTGGCTTTTCTGGCCTTTCTTACAGTTCCAGTTTTTTTTGCCTTTTTGCCTTTTTAGGCAGTTCCATCTTTTCTAACTTTGTCGGCTTTTTGGATCAGGGCAACATTATCCCTTAGGATCTCTCCTCCTACTAAAACCGAAAGACAAGTAGAGAGAGGAAGAGATCCCAAGTGTGTGTTGAAATGACTTGAATTCCTATATATTTATATTAAAATGTAAATGATGAATAGGCATGTCTATTGGGCTTTTGAGCCTACTCAAGTCTCTGGTCAGCTTGATAATAATTCCATAATCAAAATAAATTCATAACTCCATGAATCCTTCCTTGTGCGTTAAATGATTGTAAACCTAAGCTGAGGAAAGCTAGGTGTGATACCCCCCTTTGTGGGTTAAACTATTCTAAACCTAAGCTGAGAAAAGATACGTGATATGTAATATGAAAAACAAATGTGTTATTAAATACATTACTAAAATAAATCACTTGGAAGGTAGAGCAGCAAGAGATAGGATAATCTTGCTAAATCCCGTTGAGGAATGGGATAGAGATGAATCTTTCAAGATAAATATTTTATATGTGATTCTTGATAAGGTTGGTTGGATTGGAGATCCATTGGATGGATGGGAGATAAAGATCCATTAGACATAAAAGCTTTGTGGGAGATAAAGGAAAGATTTTGTGAGGAAAATCCTCGTAGGAGATGAAGACGAGTTCCTTCTAAAAAAGACCAAGGAAAATGCAAAATTCCAAAAAAGCATGATGTCACTAATGGAAACCAAATCATGAAAGAGGGTATTAAAAAACAAGTGCATTGGTCAATTGAGCAAAGTTGATCCTTGGAAAGAAATTTGGCTTGAGGGAATCATAGGTGATTCATGGTTGGGTGGTGTTGCTCCTCTGTCCAAGTGATTGTTTTATATGGACTCACATTCGTGGAAGGTTTTGTATGTGGGTCTCTTACCCTTCATGTGATTATTTTATTTGATTCAGTATTGAATATGTTTCCCTGTCTTGGCTTATGTGTTAGTATGATTCTTTGTGTATTCATGTGATGTATCCCATTATTATGCCTTTGAATGATTAGGATATCAAATGAATCTAATGGTGATCATCATTATGTTAGTGAAGGAACCTTTAATGTTATATAAGGTCTCTAGTTAACATGGAAAATAGTGGTAGATGCTTGTGGATCGTTATGGTATAATGTAAGTAATAGAATAGTCTATGATGGTGAGATTATCTATTGCATAGATACTCAATGAGGCTAGATTGCATTATGTCTGTTACTTACAAGTTACCTTATTATGGAACTGATGGAATATTACTATGCATATGCTTAACTAATTTAATATCTTTTATATATCTTATGCATGCATATGGTAATTAGGAATCAGATATAGATGCATGTAGAACTGTTATGAGGTATGTCCTATATAATCAAATAGATGAGGATTTTGTTACCATGCATGTCACGAGAGTATTGATGGTTGCATGTTATAGCTACTTCCTCACTTCTAGTTGTAGTTGTGTTATAGAAATCATTTGATGAAGGTGACATAATGTGTCTATGGTATAAAGCTCCTTCGTGAAGATGATATAACAGTCTCATTAGGGGAAAGGAACATGGAACCTTAAGTATGTCTAAAGAAATTTTTAAATTTTTAGGCTATTTGGGCTTATTTTCTAGATAGGCCATGGAGGTTTGTTACAAATCGTATCGGAGGAGATGAAGTTAAAACCTTGTGGCCTATGGTTCAATACACTACCATAGCATATGGACAAGTTTAAGTATTAACTTGACCTCACTACCACAAAATTTAATAAGGACACTATATGTTAAGTCTTCACTCGTTAAGATCTAATATAGATATTAAAAGCATTGACAATATAATAGCAAAGTAAGAATGGAGGAACCCATAAACTGATATGACCGTCGATCAAAATCAATGAGCATATTTACGAGAGGATTTCATGACTTAGAATTTTATTTTTATTACAAATGGTATCGGAGGTGATATCATACCCATGATATGTAAAAGAGTAATGGGATAGCGTATGTGAAAGAAAACCCATGATATTCAATATATATCATGCGCATTAATAATTATGAACTGTTTATTAGTTATAATTAGTACGTCATTACAAATTGCATGTCAAGGTCAATGAAATATTATGCCTAATATTTAGAGGAACTGTCCTCGAACATGTGTCATTGGACTCTATACTATACTACATTGGGTATATGCTTTAAATGATGATATGAACTCACATGTCTCTTCCTCATGAAGCTAGAATAGGTTGCTAGAAAACCTAATCTTTGTAATAACAAATACGAATTTGTCTTAAAGCACTAGTCTCGACATATACATAAGTGTGTCTATGCTATACTTCACATATTCCAATGCAGTGACATACTTGGTTGCAGTAATTACCTATTGGCTAAGAATCCTGAGATCATTATGTTTATAAAGAGAAGGTAGTGTAAATTATGAGTTTAACCTTGCCATACATAAGATAACAGAGAGAAATATGGCCAACCTTCAATAATTTCTTAGAAGCCCAAAGAGCCGCTGTGACCGAAAAATGTAATAAGGTCTTCATTGCTTTTCTTGAATGGTCAAATGTGAGGACAACTAATATCACTATTTCAAATAAACTATATTGATACCTACCTCGTATAGTGATGAATTATCGAGACATTATATAAGGTAAAATAAGCTATAACTTCCCATATTATTCATGCATGGGCCCATGCCCATGGGTGCGCACTATTGCGGGAGTATGATCCAGAATGATGATCAGACTCAATAGGTATATTTGATTCAAATGAAATTCCAATAGAAGGAAACTGATGACATCAAAGCATTCACCACAACCTTTTCCACATTGACAGCTCGGCTGACGTGGTAGCCATGTCAGCAACACATGTTGTTCTTTGTTTCTTCCTCCACCTTCTGAAATTGAAGACAGCGAGGAATATTTTGAAAGAAACCACAATGACTAACTTGCATCTTGGAATGTGCATACAAGGTAGTAGTATCTAAGCAATGAAAGAAGGGAATTTTTATCAGTTGTGCGAGGTGATAGCATTATTCGAGGTGTTGTTTTACCCCTATGTGACTTTTCGATGAAGTTAGAAATTATTGTTTTCATCTCCATGGAAAGAAAGACACGCTAATGGGCTTAGAAACAACACCCTTGAATAACATAAAAACATAAATTCCCCTTTAAGTATGACAGTCTTCGATCAGGATGATTGTCTAGCTAAAGGCTGTTGGGAAATTAAGCATACAAAAATGCATGCAGAGAGGCACACATAATATGGTGGGAAAGGTCGTCACAAATCACAATAACATTCTGCCAACCATAGGCTATCGCCAGGGACGAAAGTAAGTAGGATAAGAAACTAATATTTCCTTTTTCCACTGGCCTTCATACTATAGGCAAAAATGCATTGAACAATTAAGGAAAAATTTCTCAACACAAAACCTTGGTTGATTGCGGTTCCTATTTGCACTGCGAAGAGGTAGGAAAAGTCAGATTCCATTACTTTTATGCTATCTACCATGGGATTTAAATGCACGATGGCTATAAAATGGTAGTAAAAACAATGACTATCTCTGTATACGAGTAAAAGAAAATGATTCATTTCTTTTCCAATAAAATTTTAACATTGTTCCTTTCATTAGATGGGGTATCTATCCGGTCGTGGTAGGATGATGATCCTCTACGGATAAAGATGCCATACGTCATAGCTTATCTCTAAGTCATGAAAGGATAAGACTGGGGAAGTATAATTCTTACCTTGCGGTCAAGAGTATGAGGATTAGATAAATAACCGAGCTTGGTTAGGGACGAGCTATCCAGATCTGCAACTATGAGAGTCAAGAATAAAGTAAGACCATAAGTAAAAGAATGCTTACCGTCAACTATAAATAGGAAATATTTAAGGATTGTGCCACGAGTCCCGTGGAAGTGGAAATGGCATGAATAATCATTCCTTTGTGATTCTAATAATCTTACTAAGGTTGATATATATACCCATTTTCTACAGATGATAACCCATTGAAGAATTCAACCACCGTGAAACCACTCAGCTATATCACTTAGTTACACAAAAGAATGTGAGATAAGAATAATTGTACCATCACCTATAGTGCATGGAGATTAATCATTTTGATAATAGTTGTGATAAATATGAAGAGTACACATTGGTGATTTGTTTCCTTTTTGAGAATTATTAAACCTAAATGAAATGATATGTATACATTGTTTAAAGTATTGTGTTCGAAATCTGTTTTAGATGATGCAAGAATTAATTCTTAGTTGCTCTATTCCTAGTTTGTTATTATTAAAATTAGAATAAACATTTATACTGCAATGCATAAACAAAAAAAATAAAAAAATATAATAATAATAAGATTAAGTAGCTATCATGATTCAAGGTGGACAACAAAAAACACATTTGAGGATTTTTTATTCAAGGAATCTCGATCAGGTAGGAATTATTGTCATTAGGCACAATCATGTACTCCTTTGGTGGGCTTATTTTTGTAGGGTTCTGGTGGACATTAGATACTATATTCTCTAATAATTATTCATTTTTTGGTGTCTTCACTCTTAGCGGTTTTAATGAACCCATAAATTTTAGAGCGAACAAACAATGTTGGTTGGATTAAAAGGGAAATAATTTTTTTTGTTGAGATGCTCGAAGGTTCCCGAAAAAGAAAACAAGGTAACCAAAATAGAGAAAAATGCACATGTTCAATGTATAGAAAACCATTGTCTGTAGCATTGCTTCTGATTGTTATGTGAAAGTTATGATTAATATGATGAAATTGTCGCTTATGGACAACAAGGATGCTAAATATTTTCAGAAAATATAATTAAAGCGTCATATATTTGTAGCACGCATAAAGTATATTTATAATCCTTGGTAATTGATATGGGTATTTATAAAGTAGATATATTATTCATATGGGTGTTATATATTTATATCATCATTTATTGTAACATACACTATAGGTAAAAAAGACATTGGTGAGGGGAAAAAAATGTCACATAAGCTCACCGATGATGGTTAAAAGAGCATTCGTCACAAAAAATTGAACGTCACCAAAGGTGGCATCACCAAAAGTATAGGTGTTGTAGTGACATACAAAATCTATCATAAATAATGATTTATACTGACAGATACCAACCATCACCATTTCATATGAACAATGGTGATAAACCATAGCCTGCGTCACCAAAAGTTGAACGTCACCAAAGGTGGCGATGCCAAAAGTATATGTGTTGTACTGAAATTCAAAGTTCGTCACCAGTAATGATTTATAATGATAGATAACGACTGTCACCATTGTATAATAGCAATGGTGACGGAGCATAACCTCGGTCACAAAAAAATGAATGTCACCAAAGGCGGCGTCGCCAAAAGTATAGGTGTTATGGTGACATTCAAGGTCTGTCACGAATATTTATTGATAGATAGTGGCCGTCACTATTTCATATGAGAAACAATGATTTATTGTGATGGATCTTTAATGGCCATCACTATTTTTGCGTATATATGGTGATGTTGGTTCACCGTCACGAAAAGCCGCATTGCGAGAAGTATAGGTGTTGTAGTGACATTGAAGGTCCGTCACAAATAATGACTGTAATGATGGACATCGACTGTCATCATTTCATATAAACCACAAATATTTATGGTTATGGACCTTTGAGGGTCATCGTTATTGATGTGTATACTTGGTGGCGTTCGTTGACTGTCACCATTTCATATTTTTTGTGCAGGTGGAAAAATGTTACCAAAGCTCATTAGTGATGGTCAAAAGATCCTCCATCACAAAAAAAATGATTTTTCCCATTCGATATGGATGTTAAGGCATGGTGGAATCAAACCACGAACCTACTGCTTGTAAAGAATATGCTCTTCCATTGATCTAGCACACTTTAAAGAGTTATACTTTTAAAAATTAGACCTTGAAACATCATAAATTATAAATACTACAACTTTCAATAAATTAGAGTCTCGACAATATTTTACTAAACAAGTGAAGAAGCATCGAAACTATAGGTCCCTACTTATTGGTTATTGAAGTTATAAGAAGTGGATGGAGCGAAAAATAGTTATGTATAAGAGAATCAATATGTTCAGTTGAATACTTAATTAGAAGTGAAACTATGAAGACCTTTATAACCTATAAATGACCTATAACTAGCAAATGCACCAAATATTGTGAAGGAAATATCATAAGTTGATAGCATATGGAAGAAGAGGAGGTAAGGACTCATAACCCTTGTACATCATGTCAATCCTTAGCATTTGGAACATCTTAGCATGTTTGACATGTCTTCATACTATCAGGCACATGTTATCATGCCCTAACATCCCTTAACATAGCTTGGTAGTTATGAACTCACAACTAGCATTACATTTTCCCATGACTTGGGAACCTTACATTCACTAGAACACCTTGGCACTCCCTAGTCTTCATGCCCTTTTTTATCCTCCAGAATGTCCCAGGATGATGATGAGATCAATGGATGTAACCACAGACCAATATTTTATTTTGGAATCTAGCCCTACCAAATGAGAGAGGGCTTTCTCTATGAAATCACAGCCAAGAGATGACTAGAATGTAAAGGATTTTAGGCTAGATAGCTAGGCTCAGGTGTGTTTTTGGAAAATTTAGAGACTTGTAACTTTGTCCACTCGTGTATTTTCTAGTAGGGACTTTGTCAAGGAGGCATGGACTTGGAACTCTGTCTAGGATAAGTACGTAACATGCATGATATAATCTCCCTAGAATATAGTACCTCCTACCTAGAAGAGTGTCCCCTGCTCAAAATATATAACCCTTCTCTACTGTGCACTTTTCTTAAAGATAAATCCCTGCATAAAATAGTACTAAGAAAAACACCTAAAATAAGAAACACTAGACAAGCATGCTTGCATACAACAACCATAAGATGCCTAAAATCGATGGCTTATTTCATTGTTGCTATACCCTCATAGCAAAACTAGAGTTTGTAGCATGTACCCCAAGGTTGTATGCATGTGTTGAAGGTGTATATTGAAAGGATATTTTGAGATGAAGTACTATTATAGGAGAAAAACCTTCAAAATAACAAATAAATTATATTGTGAATTCAACCCATTTTCACACAGAGAAAGGCTGCTACTAGGTACACTTCTTCACTGAATGGAAACTGCAATGCATTTTTGGCTTGTTGGGGCCTGATCGAGGTTCAGAGTTAGATAACCAAACAAATCCTGGTACTACTTGCCCTTTAGGCAGTAGTTCGCGGAGCGTGAACTAAGGTCTCAACCGAAGTAGTATGGGAGGGTGCTAGAACCAGGTTTCCACACCCTGGAGATTTCTGATGAGTTTGAGTGGTCTGTGGTTTCTCCTTTGCATGTAGGTTTCTTCACACACCTTCCCGTTCCTCGTGACTTAATACATTACCTTCGCACTGCGCTATCTTAGGGTTTTGTTGCATTTTGAACTATTACCAGAGACCTTGATTATATTCCAATGTTAGTTAATTATCTTTGCCTACTTGAGTCATTTGAGTTATACTTAACAACATAAAACATTCATACAGGTGCGCGCAATAAATAAATAATATATTTGCAAGTTATATTAATCATGTATTAACTTAAGGATAGATACACAAAATTATAACCAAAGTTCTCTTTATTTATTCTTTCCAGGGTTACAAACTTGATTTGCCTTGCGCACTCAATTGCAAGGGCCTGCACACTTAGTTGTGGACAACTAGGCCTCTGTGCACCCAGTTGTAGAGCCTTCTCCTACTCTACAACCCAAAGACACACTTGACACAGTGATTCAATCTGTTAGACTTCTCATCTTCTATTCTCCCTTGGTAATCATATACACTTAGAGCCTCGCTCTATTTATATAATCCCATGTTCCACGAACCATGGGTACGTCTATCCAGCTAACATTACATTACAAAACTAGGGCAGACAACCCTGTGACTCTATTATGAATTTGTGCTTTGCACCTACAATTCGCAGAGCTTTACAACAGGATTCAATCAAAACTTGGGCTTTAATCCCCAAAACATGCCTTTGGGAGGATTCCATGACGAACATACACCCAACACAAACATCGTGACTTGCCCTTGAGTCACCTTGTCGCCGTGATAGTCTTGGCATGGAGTGCCTACAATTGTTCTTGAAATGTACGGAGTTCAGCAACACACTGAGCTGCTACTTGCTGGATTTGTTGCATACGCTACTCCCAAACCTCTTTGTCGAGAGTGCTTTTGTACATCAATGTGTGGATCCCATGCTTGTGGGCAAGCTTGCCTTCGATTTATGCATTGATGGTGAAGGCCTCATCAATCCAAGGCTTGACGCATACCTTTAGGACTACTTCCTTATGTTGCGGCATGTCCACCTACTCCTTCAGCACTTTAGCCTGGTGTATCTAGGCAAGCCTCTGAGTGAGGGCCATCGTCTACGTTGTTCCTTTAATGTTGTCATACTGCTATTACAGTTCACGCACCTCTGTCTCCAAGTGCTGGATGTTGGGGACCTCCTGTAGATTTCTGATGACCTCAAATGATTCTTCCAACATGTTGGTGTAGTCTCACACTGCACTGCCAATTTCCTCTAATCCTACTATGATAGTGAAAACTTGCTTTTCTTTGAATTCTAGGGGAATGGATGGCTATGCCTTTAATCGTAGTTTTATGATCCAAAGGTTTAGCTCAAGCTGAACCTTTGTCATTTCCTTCCTCGCCTCATGGACCACTACTGCTAATTTGTGGATCCCCGCCTCCACTGATATGTCTGTTGGGATGACCAACATTGTCATGCTCTGGCTAGTGTTGTCTATCACCTGTACGAGTTGTTGATTTTGTGACACTAATTCATCGCACTGCAAGCTTAGTTGTTCCATATTTATTTTCTACTCACTCAGGACCTGGAGTGCATATCTCTCCCTAGCTCACAACTTTGCAACTATCCCATCTTGTCACATATAAGGTCTTGCACGAGAGTACAGCTAGATTGATACCCAGACATTTCAGCATGCTTTCCAGAGCCTGGTTGGCCTTATTTGATGCCACTGGCACACCTTTTGGTAGCACTATGGTGTTCATTATCTGTGCTCACAACATCTGCTCCACTGCTAAGGATCTGACTGTACCATCATGAGGTATGCATACCTATAATTCCTACAACTATGCTCTAAGGGACCCCAACACAATCTAGTTCTCCTACATGAAATCTTGGAGAGACTCATTCATGACATCGTGCACTGCTTTGCTGATGCTGTGCAGATAACCCTCAGTTAGGGTGATCAGGTCAATGGACAATTTTGAGGCCTTGACCTTCTTCCGTGACCCTTCTCGCTCATCTAGGTGCCGGTATTTCAGCTGTGTTGACGCAAAATTTAGGTCTCCACCTCCTTCATATTTTTCTACTTCTCTTATTCTTTCCCCTACCAAGGCATTGTTTGGCCCTCACCTGCCATCGCGGCTACCTCCTCTGTTGTTACTACTGCAATAGCCTTTTCCTGCTCAGTTTCTTTCTATGCCACGTCTCACACTGCCTACACTTTTGTTGTCACTTCTTATTTTCTTTGCTTTTTGGCCAACTGTGTGGTGTGCAACTTGGCCTCGTACTTCTTTCATTCTACCACAAACTTCTCGATTTCTATGATGTCTAAGGCATGCCACTTTGGCGGCCATGCCTCTAGGACATTGAAAGTGACGTTGTTAGTGGCTACAAAAGGTAGCTTTGTCCACTATTTAGTCAGGTCCTTGTGCACCCTCATATAGATGTTATACATGTTTTCTTTAAATTTTGAAAAACCCTACAGGTTGTTGTAAACAATGGGTGACAAGCAATGTTTATGATTGATCCCCATTCTGAGGTTGATTTCCATGAACAACCAGAAGAGTTTGTTGCCGCGTATCCTCTTATCATCCTTCGTCACCCAAAGCAAAGCATACTTCGCGGCCTCGGGTAGGTTCTTGTCAATTATGGGTAATTGACTATTCTCTGATAACTCCCCAGCCACATGTACTATGGACAACAACAACCATGCATAGTGGAACATTTTGCATAATGGCAAGATTACAGTGAATAATGTTTAATATCAAAGTTGCAAGCATTCTTACAAATTTCAAGGTGATAGAGATTGTTCATGACAACAATCCCTATCTCGCACTATTCAGAATAGACTAGGTCACTGACATGAATGGGGTGATAAATCTAAAGAGGCGCAAAATGATTTTTGAGAGAAGGTCACTACACATAATGGTACTTATAGACCCTGTGGAAGGATTGTACTACACAGAGTGAGTGTGCAACTATGATAGCAACGACAATATAGATTGTATTTACAAGATAACTGTGCAGGAGCAGGACTAAGTGAATCCGATCAAGGATGGCAGGATCTCATGTGAGCATGAAGGCCCCTCCACTTCAGAGGTGAATGAAGAGATAGAAGGATGGTAGAATCAGTTACAAGAGGTAACCACGCTAAATTGCAACATGATGATAAGGTCAGTACACTCCGTGGCAACAAAGCTAAGAGATGTGCCTATGTATGATGGATTGAACAAGGTGGATGATTTCCTGGAAAAATTTGAAAGAGAAGTACTGGAACAACATCATTTCGAACCTCTTCGATGAGCATTGCACGCTATGCCTACAAGGTGGTGGGGTATGCATCAAAGAAGTTTTGAAGACTAGGATGAAAGCTAGGTATGATGGACGAAACAACCTGTGTTCCCACCTCTCCATATGGGTAGAGGCATATGGTGTGCAATGTGCACGAATGCACACCATCCTCGTGATAGGTAGCATGACCAAAAATTAGGAGCGACCAAGATAATGGAGCAAAGAATGAGGTATGATAAGACCACGCATGTCGAGGATTATCCATGTGGAAGCCTTCGACAAAGTACATGAATTGCTAAATGTGGTCCACCATGAGAAGCAAACTGACTGGGACCTGCACGTACTAGGAGTTCTATATGCATATAGCTCCATGTGCAAAAACCTAACCATGCGAGCACTTCCAACGCTGAAGTATGAAGCATAAGCTATAATCCCTATGTAGGAATATACAGGGTAAGTTCCTCAGACAGAACACCAAAAGGACACCGCTCACAAACAAATCATAGATCAATACACCAGTATTTTGACGTGGTTAAAACCCTTAGAGAGGGAAACAGTCCAGGGCCTGCGCCAACGTGGCTACTACAGGCAATTTATTAATAAAAGAATGAAAATTTACATAAGCTTCTCTCATGCATGGTTAACCTACAAATGACCCTCCATGCTCTTTAAATAGAATTCATGGACCAATCGGGTGTCAAGCCACGGATCAGTGTCGGTAATACCGAGGAGAGAATGAACCGTCGGATCACTACATATCGTGACCGTCGGATTGTAAGTTACAAAATGTACAACGGTAAAGAAACACACTTTACCTAACTCTATACCTAACTCTATACTAGACCAAGTTAAACTTAACTATTCCTATGTGTCGGAATATCCTAAATCCCCCCTTAAGAACAACTTGGGATAGGATTGAAGGATTTACAAATATGACACAATAGGAGAAGGAAGGAGGCACTAGAGCCTATCCCCCCTTAGTGACAACTTCCTGAACTCCAAGCATATATCGAAGTTTAGTGAACTTCGCCTCTGTGAGAGCCTTTGTGAAGATGTCTGCAACCTGATCATCTGTTGAACAATATTGCACTTCAAGAACATGGTCATGAATGAGCTTTCTGATGAAGTGCATGTGTAGTTCAATGTGTTTGCTGCGCTGATGCTGAACTGGATCTTTGCAAAGCTGAATGGCACTTTGATTATCACACCAAAGTGTAGTCGATGCTGCTGCTCAAAACCAAACTCTGATAGGATCTGACGAAGCCACAAGGCTTCCTTACTAGCCTCTACGGCACCACGATACTCTGCTTCTGCTGAAGAAAGAGAAATGGTAGCATGTTTCTTGCAAGCCCATGTAATAGGTCCTGAACCAAGAGTGAACACATAACCGGCAGTAGACTTTCGATCATCAGG
>APFE030409894.1:52698-83856 GCA_000404065.3 Pinus taeda | reverse complement strand
GGCCCCAGATTAAGTAGTTGGGAACCTTAGTTTCTCTGCCTAACTATTGATCTGCCAAGATTAAACAGTTTGGACAGATTTCTTTCTCTATTCTACAACACAAAATTGAAACATGGCATGATCCAGTTTAGACTGTTGGATCATCCATCAAAACTTTAATAGGCATGAAGGCATGTACACACCTTGCTTTTACTGGGAAATATGGGATCTTTGAGTCAGCAAAGTAGAGCATATTTGGCACTTTGAATTTGCCAATCATGAAATATGAAACCTATTGGTATAGGTATCCAACAGGTTCAAAAGACACTACACAATATTTGTGACTAGAAAGGGTTATCTAATATAAGAGAGATGTGTAATTAGTTTTATGCTCAACATATACTTCCCATCTAGTATTTATAGAAATATTAATAGCAAAAAATATTTCAATTTTGGCAATAAATAAAATATTTCAATATCAATCTTATGTAAAATAATCCTATATGTTTTTGTGTGTAAAGATATAGATTGAAAATAAAAGTTTTCTTATTTCACTAATAGTTCTTATTCCATGTATAGGTTCTTTCTATATTTCAATATTAGGGAGATATGCAATTCCTTTAATGTTTAATATAGAGTTGGAATGTGGCACTTAAGAAAAACATTAATATTTCAATGTTAAACATTAGTAAAATAGTTTTATGTCAAAATTTATATAGAGAGAGATAAATTAATTGAATACAAAAAAATTCATATTCAAGCCAATAATAGATGTTTTCTAGTTTCATTTTGTGGGTGATGTTTAATTTTGTCAATGATTAATTCAAAAATATATCGCTTAATGTAAGAATTGCATTATCTCTTATTAAGAAAAACCATTGTTCCAAATATCATTGGAAAAACAATTATAGACAATGGAATCATGGGAAAGTGATTGTAACACCCTTCTCCCACATCTACCAAAGCAACCGGCCAACCAGGGTAAACATGCGACGAGAGGCCACTATGATATGATTCAACCTCCCAAATCACATTAAGGAAGTGGAACCGACGGAAATACATCACACAGACATCCAACATCAACATTAGAACCCTCAAGAACCAACCCAACCTTTTTGCCAACCAACCCCTCGATCCCACTAGCATTTTGGACTACTTACCCACTGGATGCTCTCATGCTATGGGCATGCCAGCATCCAGGGACCTTTGGACACTCTCACGGGCCTACAAGCCAGCATCCAGGGACTCGTTTTTTCAATATTTTGTCAGTTTCCTCAGGATTTGAGCCACTTTTTCAGGCCCAAAGACCAAGTCACTGCCCATAATTGAATCGCATCTTCAAAACATTAAAATAACTAGGAAATGATAGTATGAATGCAATCACTTAAATGAGACCTTGAATGGACCCCTACTAGCCATGACAGGAATTTCGTCAACATATTAATTGCCATTTGATCCATTAGGTCATTGATATATTGATCATTCATTTAAAAGTAAAAACATGATGAGAGCCATACATAGTTACGGTTATAAAACACATATATAACCATCATAATAGCAACAGAAATAACAATGAAATTGTAACCATATAAACCACATATAATCTAGTATAATACCCATAGATATACAAGGAGAAATAACCTAATATTTATGATGCAAAATCCAAACCCGGGATGGGACTTCCACATTCCACCTAACCGTGGAATGGTTTAGCCAAATATCTCATCAACCATTCACCCTCATATGGTATTCCAACCATGAATGTGGAATCTCATAGGACACATCAATTCAAAATCATTTAGCGCTTCCAGAGGCCATCCATCTCAACCCATCAAATAGTGATTCCACCTCATGGTCAGACATCACAAAACCATTAGTAGATTGGTCTCCTTCCAAGACTTTAGGGCTTCCAAACTTTTTGTCCAACCAAGGCTTCCAAGACTAGTAACTCAACAACTTTTACTTGGCTTCTAGAGCATTTGTCCAACCAGGGCTTCGAGGACTAGTAACTCAATCTACCAAGGGCTTTGAGAGCGTTTGTCCAACCAAGGCTTCCACAACTAGTAACTCAACCCATGTTGTTATAGGGCTTCCAGATTATTTGTCCAACCATGGCTTCCAAGACTAATAACTCAACCCAAGCTAAGAAGACATGAGAATCAACCAAAATAAAGCAAGGAAAACAAATCCATAATCACCATGGCTATCTAGGAAATGGAAAGGATAGGAAATTCATTATCAATCCCGACCATCCTCCATGACCATGACATATCAAAATCAACAAACCACATGCATATGCCATGCATTCCAAAACTAGTGAGAAAAACATACATGCAACTCAGTACCTACAAGAAAAATCTAATGTAGTTGCCAATCTCGATGTCCTTTTGTGATTTCCTACTCTTCCTTTTCCTTCTTGCTCCAAAAATCCAAGTGTGCCACACCCTCCAAGAGTCCTCCAAGAATATGAGAGAGAGAGAGAATAATGAGAGAGATCCAAATCTGAACTGACAAAAAGGTTACCAACTAATTATCAAAATCCTTTTTATGAATGAGGCCTCTATTTCTTCATTTTCCATTATTTTCCTTCATTTTACTCCTCACATGTAGCTTGTGACCTTTCACCTCCCTTTTCTCCTAATTTCCATTATTTTCATAAAAATAATGTGCCAAAGATTCCATTTTGTCTTTCTCAATCCTTAGCCATTTCGTTTTCCAATTTCCGCAAGCATTAATCAATCCCAAGTGATCCCCATCACTAGGATTTTTCCCAACATTCAGTTTGGAATAAGTGTCCCATCAGCCTAGTTATTATTTTGCCTTTATTAAATTTTATTACAAGGAATTTTAACTAGGAATGTTATAGAACCCTCCCCCTTGGAGGAACACCATCCTCGGTGTTCAACAACGCCTCTAACTACAAAACTCCTATAGGAAAAACATATTGTCGATGGAGCTTTATAACTTAGCTCAATGTAGTATTTATAATGATCAACCCGCTAAGAAGCAAACCAACATGAAACATAACATCATAATGACATGACACCCATACCACTTATTGGATCTTTAAAACATAGCTCATGGCAGTATTTACATCCATATACATATGTACATATACCAAAACATCATCAAACATGTACCAAGACATATACCAAAGAGATATATCAAAACACCATAGGAAAATTGCTTTGCCTCAACTGGTAAACAAGGAAGGATACATAGCCCGAATCTGATCTGCCATCCCCCATGTAGCTTCATCGGTCCCAAACTGCTTCCATTACACCTTAACTTGCTTGATTTATCGGTTCTGAAGCATGAACACCTTTTTCTACAATATACACTGAGGCTTCGACTAGAATTATCCATTTGGTTCCACCTGCAATATAGACTAGTCAATCACATGATCAACCTCTTTAACATACTTCATAAGTAATGACACATGGAAAAAATCATGGAATTTCATTGTCAGAGGAAGTGCAAGTCGATAGGCTACTAGCCTAACCCTCTAAACAATACTGAAGGGTCCACAGAACTGTGGTGCCATCTTGTCACATGATCCAATCCATAAGGAGCTCTTCTCTGTTTGATGTGTAAGTATACATGTTCCCCAACTTGGATGGCTTGAACAACTTATCCTGATCTACATGGCTATTCTACATATCTTTTGTTTCCGTTAGATTCTTTTTTATAACTGACATCTCCTATTCCATGTCTTCCAAACAACCTGTCAACTTGATCGCTCCAATTGATGGGAGTACTGCAACTCTGCCCATATAATGCCTCAAAAGAAATCATCCTCAATGAATTTTGATAACCATTGTTGTATGCAAACTCAACCAAGGGAAGATACTCCCACTTATGTTGCTGATGCATCATATACATCCTCAACATGTCCTCCAATATCCTATTTACCCTCTCTGTCTTTCCATCAGTTTGTGGATGATAAGTTGTATTGAAGCGAACTCTATGCCCAAACCTACAAACAACTCCTTCCAAAACTTGGAAGTGAACTTCGCATTCCTATCTGACACAGTCTTCTTTGGAACACCATGCAATCTGCCCACATCTCTGATGAAATCATGTGCTACATCGCTAGCTAAGAATGTAGACTTCATTAGGATGAATTGTGCAACCTTTGTCAACCTATCCACAACAACCAGGATGGAATATGTTGTCTCACTATCATCAGAAACCTTGTGATGAAGTCCATGGAAATGACCTCCCATTTCCATTATGGAATAGAAATGGGTTGTAGCATTCCACCTAGATGATTACACTTTTCCTTCCCACGCTGACAATCGAAACACCTATCCATGGATGCTGCTACTTCCCTCTTTAGGTTCGGCTAATAATAAATATATTCACTATTGTTAGTTTCATATGATAACCTAGGTGACCCAAATATGGTTTAGCATGAAAATCCATCAAGATTACCTTCTTGAGCTCATTTTTGTCTGGCACATATATCATGTCTCTAAATCTAACCAGTACATTTGTTGTAAGGCAATAATCCACATCTCGTGCACCTACACATGTACTTGTACCTGTACCTATACTATCACCTATACCTATACAAGTACCCTATTGCAACTTGTTCATAATCGACATATATCTGACATCCAGCTATCCTACTTGCAAGATCCTATTATGTAATTTTGTCTTATAGGAGCTCATGGTTGTTAAGTGATTTACTTGTATCAAAATGCTAAGAGGATTTTCCACCCTGTTCTCTTTTCCTTTGATGTACCTGATCTTGAAATCAAACTCACTAATTGTGGCCAACCATCTAGCATACCTGAAATTCAGATTTAGCTGATCAAACAAATAACTCAACCCAATATGATCACTCATCATTACAAACCTCCTGCCTAGAATATAGTGCGTCCACATCTTCAAGGCATTTATGATCATTGCTAAGTTCAAATCATCTGTTAGGTAGTTCTTAGTATAGACATATTTGGGCACTGCAACCCCAATCACATATGTCCATAAAACAAGGGCTTCTAAACCCCCTAAAAGTGTTGTTTCATACCCTAAAAGATCAAGGTCAACTAATTACATCATTTCCCAGAAGTTCTCCCTGAAAAACTGCTCAGACCTGGTCAAAACTGGACCATACAAACTACTCCATGCTAAGGGTGTGATGCATCTCACCTGTTACACACAAGGGGTGCGATGCATACTGAAAAGCCTTTCTGTAGGGTGTGATGAGCGAGAGCAGACAAATGGCAGAGGTAGTTTGCTAGGTTGAAACTCAAAGAATCTTTTAGAAACTGCTCATATGACACTTTCCTCCTTGAATTCGCCCAGGGATAAGTAACAGATCATGAAATCTCCAAGTGGAACAAAGAACTATCAGTGAAATGACACTAATCAAAATCCCAAAAGATGACTCACCCCCATGCAAATATCTATATATGGATCCCTCATCCTAGAGATTCGGAGGCTGGAATTTTGTATTTTGTAAGGAAGTGTTGTTGGTTTCTCTGTGAAGCATTGTATTTTTGGGTGATCTAGAATTTCATGAGGTGAAGAGGGCTTTCATGTTGGGAGGATGACGCTGGATCAGATAGCTGGGTTGTAATCATCTCTTCTACTACTTCTATCAATAAAGCTATTTGAGTTTTCCACCATATACTTGCATATTTCTGAATCTTGTATTTGTGTATGCATTTGTATGGTTAATGTACATCTGATTCTACATTGTTTATGGTTATAGATCTCTATGCTTTGATGGTATTTTTCTTCTTTGACTCTACAGGTGTTCTTTGAAGCTGGAAAATTGAGAAAGGATTGGCGAAGCTCTATCATAGGAGAGAGGAAACAAGTAAGGAGCCAAGCGAAAGATTAGGGTTGGTGCTCTCTGCTTCTCTCTCATCTGTCTCTTATAAAGGAAAACACAAGTTACTTTGAATTGTTTGTTTCTAAGATAGCTGCATGTCTTAGTGGGACTAGTAGATCTGAATAGACACTAGTTTTCCTGGAAACAAAATGGCGACTCTTCTAGGGAGCGAATAGTTTTTTTGTTTGTAATTGTTGTTTGCTTTATAAACTACGGATGGAGCCTGAAGTTAAGCCAGTTAGCCTTCGAACTTCTTTTGCTATGCAACTACAAAGTAGATCAACACTGCTTCAGTCAATCTCCAGGTTGGTTTATGAACTGAAAATCTAACTTGAAAACATCCTGAGTGCCCCGGTGGTAGCTCAATAACCTCATTAGATCATACCTCTATACTTTTTGTTTACTGCCTATCATAAGCTTAGCCTAAATCCTTGAACTTAGCTGCAAACTATGGGTGAAAACCAAGCTCAGTATCGTCCCTGGACCATCGCACTGTCTCTCATTGGCAGTTTGGATGCATCGCACCTCTCGTGTGCTGCAGGTGAGATGCATCCCTGTTTCCCTTAAGGATAGGTGTGATGATTGAATGAGACTGTTTCTCTCTCGAGATTTTGGTTTTTTCTTCATTGTTTTCAGCTCTATTCAGTAGTTTTGCTGCCTATGATCAGTATATCACTGTTGAAGCCTTCTTACTTTACATTATTCAACCTCCATTCATAAGGAATTGTGAATGTTTTTTAATGTATTTTTCATCATTTACAGTCCTCCTTTGCAAATAGTAGCTTAATCAAATTGTCTTCTTTTGATTCGAAAGTGTCGCAACTGTCGTTTTCAATCAAGAAAAAGAGTGTCATAAAGTCTTCCTCTTTTAGATAGTCGATTGTACTTTTGCCATTGTATTTGATTTGAATTGTCAATTCTTTGAAGTGTTGAAAATAGTTTTCCATTCGAAAGTGAAAGTGTCATCTTAGTCTTCCTTTCGTTTTTGAAAAGAAATTGCTAAAGTGTCTCTTTGAGGAAAAGTAGTTCAGATCTGTACTTAGTTTTCTTTTTGTCATTCTCACATTAAGGAAATGGAAAAACAAATACGTGCATGTGCATTTGCATTTAGACTGCATGCAGAAATTGATTTAGGAAAAGTGCATTAAGTGTGTGCTCTCTGCTCTATGTTGAAAGAATCATACTTTTCTTTCCTTAGTAGCTAGGGTTTTCATTGCTAAAAGAAAATAAATGATTGTTTATCATTTAGATTGCATATTTAGGAATTGTACCTTGAAAGGCAAACTTCTTAATAAATATCAACTATAAAATAAACCTCAATGAACATAAAAATGCTTTGGAACCTAATGCACAACATCTAGAAGTCTAGGCTAGATACGTATTCTGGCGTCGTAAAGCCTGGTAACTATCATTTTCATCGTAGGTTGGGTGATTCCTCCTCTTAGATACGACAAGTGCCAGTACGGCCTTGTGCTCCCACGTACCATCGAGTATATATTAGGAGACCACAATAGGCTAATATCCTTTATCCTTAGGAAGCTGTGTCTGTCGCCCAATCGATCGCAATGCACTAAACACAACATTAGGGAAGATTGACTGCCGTATGTAAAGTCCTCTGTAATTTCTCTTAATTTACCACCGAGGTGTATATTGTGGTTTTGTGATTGGTTTGGTAATCCCTCTATCTAGATTTCCAGAGAAGTCACTTTCATTCATTTTCGACTCCTTAAAAGAAAAGGTCCATCTGAGCACTTGTCACTTCAAGCTCATTAAAAACCGAAGGTGACTAGAGCCATCTTTATCTTTTTCTCGACTCTTAAAATTTGAAAACGCAAGTTGTGTCAAAGCGTCATAAAATTTATTTAATTTGGAATAACATCATTGTTCCATCGTTGGTCGTAGGTTGAGAAAATGGAGTTCACCAATCAAGGATTTCCCCTTGGGGGGAATCCTACTCCTTTCTCTTCTTGGGGAGATATTGGTGCTCCATACATGGCTACATTGTCCCTTCCAGGACTCACAATTGGCCTATCGGTATGGCTATTCTCGACCTATATCATTGAAAACACCATAATTCCTCAGAAATGAAATCAACAACCAAATGATACTGAAGTTTCTCCCCCACCTTCCACTTCGTTTATTTCTCCCTCTCCTTCTTCCTCTTTGCTTGGTGAAACTAGTAACACTAAAAACCATGTAGCTAAGAAGAAGAAGAAAGGGAAGGAGAAGAAGAAGAAGAAGCCAACTATGCAAGGGGGCAACCATGCATTGTCTGGTGAAAATCCACATATTACACCTTCCAAACCTAAATCTCCATGTGTCATTTGCAAAGGAAACCACTATCATCAAGATTATCCTTGCGTCCCGAGGATCTTGAGAGACTGGTCTCCCCGCTTGCACAATCCGGTGTCTTCAACCTCTTTCGATCATGTTGAGAGTACACCATCAACTAGTGAAAATAAAGTCAATGGAAAAAAAGGAAGATCTAAATTTCCTTGTAGGTTGTGTGAAGGCGATCATGCCCTCCATCGTTGTCCTTTCCTGGACGAAGCTAAAAGAGTCTTGGACAACTATCCTGCTTCATCGCAACAACTTCCACTTGGATATAAGAAACTCTTGCCAAGTCCATCGCTAGTTGAAAATCTGACTGACACAACTCTTTTGTCAGTCGAAACACCTATCATCAAAGATGAACCCTATGAGTCCACACTGGACCAAAGTCAACAAGTCGAAACAGTAGTTGATCCAATCTTTTCTTCAGAAGGTCCACCTTCAAATGATATAGTCTCCAAAGAGAATGAGAACGACACCGTTCAAATTCTTTTTGTTAACACAGAGTCTAATGAACATGGGGGAAATCTACCTGTTACTCTACCATAGGAAAGAAGTTTCCCATTTCAAGAGATCCTCCAAACAATCTAGTCATTTCTGTTGATTGGAATCTACTAGCGGGACCCCGTCTTCCGTCTATTGTACCATTCTGAATTATAGTACAAGCTTACAAAATGATCATGGCTGGTACTATCATAGATGAAGGGGATTCTATGATTATCCTTTCCTCAACTTCTTGGAAAGCGCTTGGTTTGCCATCGCTTCTGCCTAAGATTCGAAATTTGTTAGGCTTCAATAAATGAACTAGTCGACTGTTAGGGATCCTTCCAAATTTTCCTATAACATTGAGAAGGAAAACTGTTCATTTGAACATGATGATAGTCCAAGGGCCACTAGATTACAATCTACTCCTTGGGCATGACTATATTTACAACATGGGAGCTATTGTTTCCTCACTCTTTTAGGTGATGTGTTTCCCGTATGAAGGCAGAATGGTACAACTTGTTGACCAGCTTTCATTTCCTGGTTGAAACACGGATACTAGTCAAATGCCATCCCTAAATGGTCTCTTTGCACAAGGAATGTCTCATCAACCTCCAGTCCATCCACCTGATGACCCCGAGTGATTCGGTGAATGTGACGAAACCCAAGGGGCATGCACCCTGGTTTTCTTTGGTAGGGAAACCCCAGATAAAAGATAGGATTCCTTGTAGGATATATGACCAGTTTGACACACCCATTCGTTTAGGATATGGGATAAGTCTGGAAAAATATTTCCTCATCGAAGGTTATGTGATTGGAAGCTCACACCTTTCACCTTTGTCTATTTTGATGGACAAAGCCAAGGAAGTGTTTTGTCTGCTATGCGGATGGAATAATCTTGCTTTAATGTAAGGACTTCCATATGGTAACCTGGAAACTCTACTTTTCTTTTGCCTGGTGGCATGAAAACCTTTTTTACACAAGTGAAAAGTGACCAACATAACTCTAACCCCGTAGTTTTTACTAACTTCAACTGCTTAGGTTAGGTGATTGGTCTGATCAACCATTCACCTTTGTCGATGGCACTGGCAAAGTAAAGGAAATGTTTTGTACGAACATATCCTACCTAACCTCAGTAGTTCATTAACTCTTAGTTCAGTAGTTGGTTGTTCCTAGCTTGCATACAAAAGGCTCCTGAGCAAAGTTTCGGATGGGGCAAGCTCACTAAAAAATGAACCTACTAATGAGAGACATCCATAAAGACAACTAATACGAGCAATGTTTCCGCAAAGTTCAAGCTCGTTAAAAAATAAACCTAGCACTAAGCACATGTTGGCACAAAGTTCAAGCTCATTAAAAAATAAACCTGCCTTTTGGTAAATAACCTTTGTGATTGCATTACTATCAACCTTTTGAGCCTTGGTCGTGTTCTTACCATCACCTCCACTCTTTTAGTCGATCATACGCTTCCACTTGATTGTTTACCCTTTTGAGGAATAGCTGCAACGAGTGATTCTATTAGCCACCATTTTTACACTGTTGTGCTTGAAAAGTTCCAAACTTACCCAGAACAAGTTTCTACCCGAAAACATCACTCGTTCCTCAAAAATAGGTCTCTTTTAAGCTCTTTTTAGACTCGTAAAATATGAAAAGATTGTCGAGCTATTGGCCTTTCCAGCTCATTAAAGAAAAGGGAAATGCCATCCCTCCTCTATATTTTAATCTTTTCGGACGTAAGGGATCATGACACAAAAAGATCGAGTGCTTGTCTTTTTTAGCTCACTAAAACTATCGAAAAGTCATACCTTTCATATTATTTTATACTTTTTCGGACTTAAGGGATTATACTACAAAAAAGGGCTACTGGAGTTTCCTTTCCGTCTCTTTTCAAACTCTTTAAACGTGAAAAGGACTGAGTTATATTTGTCATTAAACTCGTTAAAACAATAGTTGCAAGCTTGTCCATATGGACAAGAGCGAGTTTCACTGTCACTAGGCTCGCTAAAACATAGCAACAGGTTTGCCCGAAGGGAAAATTATAGAACAAGCATATGTTATCCTCCTCAAGCTTGACAAAAATAAGGAGTACCGATCAGCAATGACTAGGGAAAAAGGGGAGAAAAATTGAAGAACTTCATTGGTAGCAGGTCTCTCTTGAACATGACACTTTCACTCCATCACCATGATTGAGTTGGGTTGGGTTATTCCGTTCACTGGTCATATCACCATTGGTCCTCCGTACCATCCATTTTATGGGGTTAATGCTACCAATCCATTTCAGTGTCGCCGATATGTTCAAGAGAAGTCAGTCAGATAATTCACCAACTCAACTTATGCCTCATCCACTACAATACCTTCACACTCCATTCTTTCATGACCGCCACCCTAAATCTTGTATCATCAAATCGTTTTCACCTCCACAAAATCATTTGCTCCATTTCATGTCGTAGATGTGGGATTCATTAAGGCCCTCCTACAATGGATCACTTCTTGTCGACATTAGCTCATTATCCAAGAAGTTGACCTAAGAACAACCCTTTCAATACTTTGAAGCTTGCATGCCTCAATGGCAAGTTTCTCACTTCCGGCAATAGGTTTACATCAATGGCCTTCGACCGAACGATTTTGCGTGGTGTTCGATATCGACTCATGTATCCACACCACGCAAATTGTACTGTAGTACCTTGAGGGTCATTATCATTATTAGTGATTCCTCTCGCGCCTGTTAACAGCTTACATCATTGGCTGGTAATCAGGCGATGTCTTTCCATATTCGACTTCAGAACATCTTTTCACATGGATCGACTTGTAAATTGAGTGAATATTGAACAAGTTTGAAGACCCCGGATCTAGTTTCATCCATATGGCTACTATATATTCAGGAAAATAAAGCCATAAAATGTACTCCATAGCTACACAGATAATCATCCAAGCTAAGGGATGATGGCTCTACCAGAATCATCAGTCTGCCACACAGATGGTTGTCTGTACTATGTACATGAAAATGAATTTACAAAGCTAAGCATGGGAATGCCCGCCTCAGCTAGATCATGAAAATATTATGAAGATAATGTATTGTATTGTATCTTATTACATGTCACCTTCCAATTCAAAAAACCTTGATCCTGATGATAAAGCATTTCACTCAACATCAAAATATTTAGGACCTCATGCTTTAGGGGGCAACTGTTATAGACATATTTGGGCACTACAACCCCAATCACATATGTCCATAAGCCAAGGGTTTCTAAACCCCTAAAAGTGTTGTTTCATACCCTAAAAGATCAAGGTCAACTGATTACACCATTTCCTAGAAATTCTCCCTGAAATATTGCTCAGAACTGGTCAAAACTGGACCATACAAACTGCTCCATGCTGAGGGTGCAATGCATCTAACCTGTTACACACAAGGGGTGCGATGCATACTGAAAATCCCTTCTATTAGGTGCGATGAGTGAGAGCAGACAAATGGCAAAGGCAGTTTGCTAGGTGGAAACTCAGAGAATCTTCTAGAAACTACTCATATGACACTTGCCTCTCTGAATTCACCCGGGGATGAGTAAGAGATCATGAAATATTCAAGTGGAACCAAGAACTATCAGTGAAATGACACTAATCAAAATCCCAAAAGCTGACTCACCCCCCTACAAATATCTATATATGGATCCCTCATCCTAGAGATCTGAAGGCTAGAATTTTGTATTTTGTAAGTGTTTTTGGTTTCTCTATGAAGCATTGTATTGTTGGATGATCTAGCTTTTCGTGAGGTGAAGAGGGCTTTCATGTTGGGAGGATGGCACTGGATCAAATAGTTGGGTTGTAATCCTCTCTTCTACTACTTCTATAAATAAATCTATTTGAGTTTTCCTCCATATACTTGTATATTTCTGAATCTTGTATTTGTATATGCATTTGTATGGTTAACGTACATCTGATTCTACATTGTTTATGGTTATAGATATTTATGCTTTGATGGTATTTTGCTACTTTGACTCTACATGTGTTCTTTGAAGTGTGACAAGTGAGAAAGGAGTGGCGAAGCTCTATCAAAGGAGAGAGGAAACAAGAAAGGAACGAAGCAAAAGACTAAGGTTGGTGCTCTCTGCTTCTCTAAATCTTGTATTTGTGAATCGTGTATTTGTGTATGCATTTGTATGGTTAATGTACATATCATTCTACATTGTTTATGGTTATAGATCTCTATGCTTTGATGGTATTTTGCTGCTTTGATTCTACAGGTGTTCTTTGAAGCGTGACAAGTGAGAAAGAAGTGGCAAAGCTCTATCAAAGGAGAGAGGAAACAAGAAAGGAGCCAAGCAAAAGACTAAGGTTGGTGCTCTCAGCTTCTCTCTCATCTATCTCTCATAAAGGAAAACATAAGTTACTTTGAATTGTTTGTTTCTAAGATAGCTACCCATCTTAGTGGGACTAGTAGATCTTAATAGACATTAGTTTTCCTGGAAATAGTTCTTCTCATGCTCATTTAGTTTTGTTGACTCATAGCACACCATTTGTCCATATAGCATATGGACCCAACCAATTCCTCTCTTTCAATCATATGTGCATACTACAAGCTCCTTGCCCATATCTGCAATCTTTAACACTGACGCATGTGTCAACAACTGCTTAAGCTACTCAAAATTGGCTTCACACTCCTCTATCCATTCAAACTTCTTACCTTTCCTCTACAATGATGTGATAGGATAAGAAATCTGTGAGAAGTTCCTGATGAACCTCTTATAATAGGCTTCCAACACCATGAAATGCCTCACCTCATCCACATCATTAGGAGCTACCCACTCCATGATGACCCTTATCTTTTTTGTGGATCTACTACAGTGCCCTCCTTTGAAACAACGTGTCCCATGTAGTGTACCTCAGTCTGAAAGAAACTACACTTGTTGAGCTTAGCATACAATTGATACTCTCTCAACAACCACAAAAATGCTGCTAAATGCTTAGAATTGTCTTCCTAATTTGTAGAATATACCAATATATCATCAATGAACACAATAACAAACTTATCCAAATACGAAGACAACACACTATTCATCAAGCACATAAATGTAGCTGGAGCATTAGTCAATCTAAATGGAACTACAACAAACTCATAATGCATGTACATAGACCAGATAACTATATTGTAAATTTCCTCCTCTTTGATGTGTACTTGATGGTATCTAGATCTCAAATTTATCTTAGAGAACATTGTTGCTCCCTTCTGCTAACCAAAAAAATCATTAATCCTCGGTAATGGGTACATGTTCTTGATGGTCACTTAGTTCAAATACTTGTAACCAATGCATAATCAGAGAGTAACATATTTATTCTTCACAAACAATACCAATGTGCCCAAAGGTGATACATTTGGCCTAATGTATCCCTTGTCCAACATTCCCTTTAACCACAACTTCAACTCAACCAACTATGGTGGCTCATCTTGTAAGGTTCCTTTGATGTTGGAGTTGCCCCTAGCACTAAATCAATAGAAAATTCTACCTCCATGTGAGGTGGAAACTATGAGATGCGCTTAGGAAATACATCCTTGAACTGATGTAGAAATGGGTACATGTTCAACACATCTGCATCCTCAACCTTCTTACTCTTGTCACTAGAAATGTGTACTGCAAATAATATACACCCTTTCCTGCGATTACGCTTTTCCTACATAGTTGTCAACATCCTAACTGATGTGGGTTTCTTCCTACCCTGTAAGACTCTTGGTTCCCCATTGTCATCAATACACTAAATAGATTTTTCATAAAAATCCACCTAGTTCTATGAAGGTACAACCAGTGCATGCTCAACAACATATTGTATGATTCCAACGGTAATACATTCAAACATGTTATGATAGGAATACCATTCAAATAAAATGCATAAGCTCTTACTAACTGATGAACTCACTTCTTTTTACCTATAGCAAACTGTACTAACCAATATTCTACCTGTAATTCCTTATTCAAACCACACTTATCCGCCAAGTCAAGATTAACATAGCTATAATTAGATCCTGGGTTAATCAAAATAGAAATAACTTGATCACAAATATTTCCATCCATCTCAATGTTAGATGCATGATGTTATGCCTATTTCTTAACCAATGATGCATAGATACGAGTAAAACTCTTACCAACATCCTAAATCGTTTGTACGTGTTGTGCACTATATATTTGAGGCATACCACCTTGATTTTGTAGACAATCTCTAGTGTGATGATCTTTGCCACAAGTCCAACACTCTATAGGCTTCCAGTCTGCACCCTTATTCTTCTCCTCATATCAATGTCTCTATCCTCCATCTGATGCATTAAACTTATTAGATGGTGCAACATTCTATTTATTACCTGTACTTTGAGGTATTACTCTCTTTCTATCCCATTTTCCTTTGTTCTTTGCATTACCTTTCCAGTCTTGCTTAGTCTCAGATCTATGCTTCGAGTGTTCATAGCAATGCCTTAACTTTTGAATGGACTCCTCCAGTGATCTAGGCTCATCAAGCTCAATCCTGTATTTGAATGACATCGATAATCCACTAATGAACCTCTGAATCTTGGCCTTGTCCTCTGTGAGGTAAGGCACATACCTTAGTAACTCCAAGAACTTGCTAGTGTACTCAACATATGTGATGAATCCCATCGTTAGCCCATAGAATTATTTTTCCCTTTCATCAAAGTATCTCTTCGACAAATACTTCTTCTTGAATAGCTTCTCAAACTCACTCCATGTCAAGTCTTCATCATGAATACATCTGACATTATTCACATATTCCCACCAAATGTTTGCTTTACCTTTGAGATTAAATGTAGCTACTCTGGGTTTCATGTTCTATGAATAGTCATGTAACCTAAAGAACTTCCTCATACCAAGAAATCATGCCTCTGCATCCGGTGGTTTCTTCATCTCTCCACCAAAAGTAGGTGGTTTTTCTTTCTTAAACTCATATGGAAAGTATCCACTATCACTTCTCCTATAAGGATGATAATGATACTGATCATCATGCCTATCAGGACTAGAACTAGAATGGTACCTACGTTTGTCCCTCCTCCTATTTGGATTGTCCAACAATCTGCCATCTTTGACCATGCCATGACTATCTGACCTATGACCACAATGCGACCTACTACCATATGACCCATTTGTTTTTTCCTCCTACTCATGGCTTATCCGAAGTGGTCCCTATTGTTGCAAATCTGACAAACTCTAAAGTATCACTGCATTTTCCTCCATTACATTCTCTTGTGCCTCTATGATTCTATCATTGTCTTCCTTACAATTCCTTATTTCTTCTTTTAAGCTTCTCAGTGTATTTTCTAAATTGGAAGAGTTCCCAACACCATACTTCTCTTCTGATTCATAGGGAGAGTCTTTCTAGTCTACAATATTGCTAGCCATTTGATACTTATTCCTACAAGGTATATCATGTCAGCTAAACCAAATCACAATAAACCAGTGTACCTTAGTATAGCTCGGGGAGGATACCTTTTTTGCAAGATCAACAAATCAACATGATACATGTATAACATAATCATGACAGCATATCGAAACCTAACACATAAGCATATAACCATGCAACCATCATTCTAACTAGGGTCTAGACATCAATGCATGATCTTATCAACAAATCATACCTCAACCTCATGCATTATACACTTTACCACATGCAAACATTAACATGCATAAACAATTCATAACCAACCATACACATGCATAAACACATGTAATCAAGCATATACGAATGATCCTTATAACCAAACCTACAAGAATGATACATGTAACCAAGCATACAAGAACTTAACCAAGTGTACAAATGATGCATGTAAGTGACATATAACAACATGTAACTATTCATACACTCACGACTATGCACTCCAAAAAAACAACATCAACTTCCACATGGTGACATTACTACAACCATGATCAACATTATGAAAATGCAACAAGCACATGAAATGCAAGTGTAAGATACACACATGCGACTAACATGCATGCATTATCAACACACAACCCATCCAGTTCAAGGGGTAAACCATGCTCTGATACCAATTTGTAACACCCTCCTCCCACATCTACCTAAGCAACTGACTAGCTAGGGTAAACATGCGATGAGAGGCCACTATGATATGATTCGACCTCCTAAGTCACGTTAAGAAAGTGGAACCGATGGAAATAAACCATACAAACATCTTACATTAGCATTAGTACCCTCAGGAACAAACCCAACCTTTCTGCTAACCATCCCCTGGGTCGCACTGACATTTTTTTTACTACATGATCTTTGGACGCTCTCATGATATGGGCATGCTAGTGTGCAAGGACCTCTGAATGCTCTGATGGGCCTACAAGGCAGTCCAAGGATTCTTTTTGTCAGTACTGTGCCAATTCCTTTAGGATTTGAGCCAATTTTTCAGGCCCAGAGTCCAAGTCAGTACCCAAAATTGAATCACATCTTTAGAACGATAAATTAACCAGCCAATTACATTATAAATGTAATTTCTTGAATGATACCTTGACTAGACACATACTAGTCATGATAGATCTTCCATCAAACATATCATTAATATGTAATCTACATGTGTAAATAATAGATTTGAGCATAGGGGTATCATACTTACCTATGAATCGCTAAGAGACAAAGATGCCTCAACATATTAAATTCAATTTCATCCATTAGGTCATCGATACATTGATCATTCATTTACAAGTAAAAACAAAATGAGATACATACATAGCAACTGTTATAAAACACATATATAACCAGCATAATATGAGCGGAAATACCAATGAAATCACCACCAGATAAACCACATATAATCCAATATAATACTCATACAAATACAATCATAAATGACCTCATATTAATGATGCAAAATCCAAACCCAGCATGGGACTTCCATGTTCCACCCGACAATAGAATGGCTGAGCCAAATATCTCTTCATCCATTCACCCCTATGCCATATTCCAAGCATGAATGTGGGATATCATAGATCACATAAATCCAAAACCATCCAAGGCTTCCAGAGGCTATCCACCTCAAGCCATCAAACAGTGATTCCACCTCATGCCCAGACTTCACAAAACCATCATCAGATTGGTCTCTATCCAAGCCTTGCATGGCTTCTAGAGCGTTTGTCAAACCAAGGCTTCCAAGACCAGTAACTCAACCCACATCTTTTACTGGGCTTCCAAATATTTTGTCCAACCAGGCATTCCAGGACTAGTAACTCAATGCACCAAGGGCTTCCAGATCATTTGTCCAACCAAGGCTTCCAAGACTAGTAACTCAACCCAAGATGTTATAGGGATTCCAAAGTGTTGTCCAACCAGGGCTTCTAGAACTAGTAACTCAACCCAAGCTAGGGTAACATGAGAACCAACAAAAAAAAAAAAAAAAACAAGGAAAACAAATCCACAATCACCATGGCTATTCAGGAAATGGAAAGGCTAGGAAATCCACTGTCAATCTCAGCCATCCTCCATGCCCATGACAAATCAAAATCAACAAACCACATGCATATTCTATGCATGCCAAAACTAGTGAGGAAAACATACACACAACTTGGTACCTGCAAGAAAAATTCGATGTAGCTATTGATCTTGATGTCCTCTTTCCTTCTCTTCCTTTGCCTTATTGCTCCAAAAATCGAAGTATGCCACACCCTCCAAAAGTGCTCTAAGAAACTCCAATAATATGAGAGAGGGAGAGAATAAAAGAGAGCTCCAAAATTGAACTGGCAAAAAGATTGCCAACTGATCCTTAGAAGCCTTTTTATGAATGAGACCTCTATTTTCTTCATTTTCCATTATTTTCCTTCATTTTCCTCCTCACATGCAACCTGTGACCTTTTGCCTCCCTTTTCTCCTAGTTTCCATTATTTTTTTAAATAAATGTGATAAAAATGCCATTTTGCCTTTCCAAATCCTTAGCCATTTCCTTTTCCAATTTTCTTAGCCACTAATCAATCACAAGTGATCCCCATCACTAAGATTTTGCCCAACATTCAACTTGGAATAAGTGTCGCATCGACCATGGTTATTATTTTTCCTTTATTAACTTTTATTACATGGAATTTTCACCAGGGTTGTTACAGTGGTGCCCATAGCTACAATCTAATGTCATGATTCCAATGTAATTTAAAAGTCATCAATTCAAGCCTTGGTTATTTTTTTATAGTGAGTTGTAACTCATTTCCTTGAGTCATTTAGGAACACATTAATATTTTTTTATGAAGGCATAAAAGCAAAACCAAGTAGTAGAATTGAGTTTCATAAACTCCTACAAGTGTGTTTGGCCAAGGACCACATAAGAGACCTATCTACAATCACCTACTCTAAAGTTTCCAAATATCAACCCCTTAGTTCAAAAACTATGTGTGGGAGTGGCTTTGGATAATGATATGTTATTTTCATTGTATATAAGCATGGATGATTAAAGACTCTTGTATGAATTATGAAACTATTGTAGGAGTTTATGAAACTTAATTCTACTACTTGGTTTTGTTTTTATGCCTTCAAACAAGATTATTAGTATCCCTAAATGAATCAAGGAGAGTGGCTTTGGATAATGGCTTGTTATTTTCATTGTATATAAGCATGGATGATTAGATACTCTTGTAAGAATTATAATATAATTGGAATTCTTAATGAGATAGTTGGGACTATATGTACATAACTAAGTTGCTATTATGACGCAACAAGGAAAACGATGATAGATATAGGATGTTAAAATGATTCAGTTAGGATGTTAATACATCATAATTAAGGCACACAAGTGACACATTTTATGTATTTCTATTATTTCTTTTGTTTTATGGTTTATAGTTTATTGTTATTATAATAGTTTGATTTATACACATCTACTTTAAGTTCATTTTATTTAGTTATCTCCCTTGCTCAATATTTTAACTCATCCTATGACTCTAAGGTGTTCCTTCTTTTACATAATTGGCTAGTTAGGTACCTATATTACTATTGTCTTCAACTTCTCTAAAAAAATGATAAACACTCCATGCACCCCTTTCTCTTAGTTCCTTTGACTTGGCGTTTAATGAGTGTAGATCCATTGGTAGTCAAGGGTGAGGAAATAGAGGTAAAGATGATGAGATTGGGAGTCCTTTTTTGTTTCCTAAATTATTTAACTATTTCGTATTTATTTTATGTTCCTTTTATTATTTAGCGCCTACATTCTTAGAATTGGCATTTTTCATTTCTATTAGATAGTTTTAGTGATGTAGTTTGCACATATAGTGCATAGTACCACATAAATTTGAATGAACCATAGATTGACAAATTAATGTTAAGCTAAGGAGTTCAACAATCTTGTTTCAATTCCTTTTCCCATTGGCAAGGTGGATCATTTTGTAATATAATGGAAGGAAGAGAAAAAAAAAAAGGATAAGGAAAATGATGGCTTTCATGATGAATCTAAAATATTTTCTTAGAGGATGGTGGATATACCATTATTGTATCTTTGGAAACCCATGCAATCCAAAATATATGGATTCTAGACTTACGATATTTTTTTCGTATGAATTTCCATCAATGCAAGCTTTTAGTGTATAATAAATATGATGATGGGATGGTATACCTTATTGGTGACTCTCATATCAACATATTTGGTCATGGTAAATTATTGATAAAATCCCTAGAGGGAAAATTGAATAGAATTAATGGAATTTGACATAATTTGAGTTTGGCATGAAAGCTAATATGGTTAGGAAAATTTAATGATGCAAGTGTGCATATTTTTTTCTCCTATAAATGGTATAACATGGTTTGAGGAGGTATAGTGCTTAATAAGGGTGATCATGTTTTCCCTTTACTCCAACGTGATGTATGCACCATTAAATCCAACTATTATTCAAATATATACACAACCACGAGAGCTATAGGATGTACACTTTCATATCTATACCTTGTATCTACTTTTGATGATCATGTTTTCCACGTACCTAAACAAGATATTTCTTTATAAAGAAAGTTTCTTACGAAGAATATAATGCCATGGCACCAAATATTAAGCCATAGAGTTGAGGAGGGACTATGGGCCTTAAATGATAAATAACTTGTACTTGGATTGAAGGATTATGCTCATGAATTTTCTTTGGAAAGTATTGCATGTATTGAGCATGTAACAATGTTCAATTTCATTCTATATCTCATAAGTTGTTTGCGTTGTTGGACTTAATTCATTCTAATGTATTTGGTCTAGGTAATTTTCCTTTGATTTCTAAAACTTTCTATTGTATGTCATTCATTAATGATTAATATAGAAGGACATGGGCATACTTTCTCAAATCTATATCTAAGATATTTACTCAATTCAAGGAGTTTAAAGCTCCCTTGAAAAATCACGTTGGTGGGAATATTAACATGTTGAGGACTAAGAATAGAAATGAATTTTATTCTACAAAGTTTGATCAATTTTATAGGAATACTTCCATTAAAATACATAAGAAAAATTCATATACCCCTCAATAGAGTGGAATTTTGGAATGGGTATTCACATCATTTATTCAAAGGGCTAGGAGTATGCTTAATGTATTTCGCATAGTGAAGATGTACTAGGTGGAAGAATTTTCTAGTGTGTGTTACTTAGTTAATAGTTATCCCACATCAACTCTTTTGAATATGTCTCATATGGAGGATTTGATGGGTAACAGTCCTCCTATTTGAAATTTTTAATTTGAAGTTGGATAAGGAACCAATGAGATGTATCTTCATTGGTTATGTAACTAGTATGAAAGTGCGTAATCTTGGGATCCCATGGTTGGGAAAGTTCTCTATAAAAGGAATGTTATTTTTAGAGAAATTTAAGCCTTATACTAAAATGGTGCAACCAAGAGAGGATTAGAAGTAGTTAGTGATTCATCTACCACCTAAGACAATAAATCTAAACAAAAACATGAACAATTATTGGATGGAATTGGTAAATAGGAGGGCTCAAAGGGTTTAGAAGAGGAAGTTACTCCACCTCAAACCTTAAGGAGGTCCAATTATCAAGGAAGGAAACAAGAGAGGTATATTTGTAGTTTATCCAATTTCAAATATATCTCTTCTTTATCTATTAACACATATAAGCCTAACAATATGAAAGAGGCAATGGAGATGGAAAATATGGAATCTTGGAGATTTTACATGGCTAAGGAGATGGTTTGACTTAGAAAAATTGATATATACGGCTTCGTAATATTTCGTAATGGATGAAAGTTTATCAGATACAAATTGGTTTTCAGAGACATGACTAGCTTAAATGTAAGTGTTGAAAATGACAAGGAAATACTGGTTTCATGAAATGGTATTCCTAGGTTGAGGGGATATAATTAGGTAAGATGTTTCCCCACTTTCTAAGTTAACATTTATTAGCACTCTATTATCTATATAAGTAGCTTTTGATTTGGAAATAGAATAGGTGGATATGAAAACATCATTCCCTATATGCTTACTTAAAGGAGGATATTGATATGACACAACCAAAAAACTATGTTGAAAAAGCTAAATAATTATTGGTCTTCGAATTAAAAGAGACTTTTTATGGTCTTAAATTCTCTCATGGATGTTGTACCAAAATTTTGATTCTTTTGTGTTGGATTGGGAGTTTTCTGATCAAAATCACATCGCTATGTATATTATAAATAATATGGGGTTTATTTCCTTGTTACGACATTGCATGTACATGATAAGTAATTTTTTTAGTAACAATAAAGGTGTGATTCATGATTTGAAGTCTTAGCTTTCAACACAATTTGATATGAAGGATTCAGTGGTTGTAGAATATATTATAGGAATGGATATTAGGAGAAAAAGAGAAAAATAAAATATTTAGATGAGCCAAAATAAATATGTAAACTCTACATTTTATTTGTTATCATAGCTATAATTTAAGAGACCAACATTTATTGGATATATAGGGTTATGTGGATATTGATTAGATACGAGATGTAGATAGAAAAAGATCTACCATCAAATTTATATTTCAATTATTTGGTGGAGCTATGAATTAGATGAATGAGTGGAAAAATATGGTTACTTTGTACACTATAGAGGCAAAGTATATGGAAACTACTCACGCCTATAAGGAGGTCATTTATCTTATGAAATTATTCTCAAGTGTAAGGTTAATTTAAAGAGATATTATAGTCTAGTGTGATAATAATAATTTCATTTATCTACCTAAAATCTAAAACTTTTAGGTAAATAGAAATTATATTGATATTGAATACCATTTTATTTGAGACATGGTAGAGAATCAAAAGGTGACATTGGAGAAAGTTGACACTTTGTATAATTTCATGTGTGCATTAACAAAAATAGTGAGCATGGTAAATTCAAGTGTCAATATAATTATGCAAGCCTTATGACCCCTAGGAATTAGCTTGTAGTAGAAAGTACTAAACTCTAAGTAGTAGTAGGTAAATAATGTTAAACAACAATACCTAGCTAGACAATTATTATTGGTTTCTAGCTTTTAGAGTTATAAAACCATAAATGGGTTATGATTTCTTTTAACCTATTTATTGAGATCTAAGGCTATAAGTAAAGAGGGTGAGTAATTTAACTTGATATTATTTTAACACACAACAATTATTAAGAATTAAGATTTATAAATATAGTGAAATATATGATGAGGAATGACAATATACAAAACTTGATATGTAATTTTTGGATATGGTCCCTTTGTTATTTTTAAATACAAAGCATATAATCTACTCTAAGGAGATTTCTTATCAAAATTCCTCTTATTTCGATCATTTTAAACTTATTATTCAATATCACTGTCATGTTCTTTTATTCAAAAGTTTTCCAACATGTAAATTTCATCTGAATCTGAGCTCTAGACATAAAGCTCTAGCCTTCAGAATTTTCACTATCTTAGGCCACATTAAAATTAGTGCATCTAACCAGTCGTTGAAAAATGGAAGTCGATATTCGATGTGTCACCATCATAGTATGCCATATTATTTGACACAATGTGGAACATATTGATTCTTACAACCACATGTCACTAGTGCATTGTGCCACATCTTCAAGATAGGCATGTCAACCATCCAGTCATATATGGATCCAAGCAAATCCTAAAATCCGAATTTTCCCAAAAGCTAGATTATTTTATATCTGTTATGGTTAACATGTCAAATCTCTAGATATTTGTGTCAAGACAAATTGATAATACCATTGTTTCCAAATGCCATATTATTTTTTTATTAAAAGAAAAGAAAAATATAATAGAAATGATAATTGGTAGACTTGGGTCCAAATTGTATTACTTACGTTGAAATCCAAAAAAGTATTAAATAAGCAATTTTCAAAAAGTTGGATTTTTAAAGTAATAGATTTGTCAAAGACATGAACTCTCCATAATAATAGAAACTAACATATTTTCATCTAGATTCTAGTAGTCACTGTTGGATCCATTAAAATATTAAGAATTTATTTTCCCAAAGAGTAATATTTTTTGATCTCATGCCTGAGTTCATCACCTCAACATCATTCCCACAATGTAGGTGCTACATAATCTACTGTGATAACTCTTCCATACTATCATTCCATGTAAGCATCCCATGATAGTGTGCCACATCAACATACCATGTTAGAATCATCAAGTCCCATACTACCACATCATTATCCACATTTTCTACCATATCATACTCCAAGTTGCATGGCTTCACATGCACACCATATGTCCTTCCCTACTAGGATTTGTATCAAAACACATGAGGTTGTTTTCACTACCACTATCAACAATGAAACATAGCGCAACATTTTTCACTCACATTTGTGTGTGAAAGAGATGCTCACCTTCCTCCATATCTTTGGTATCACTTTGTTTGGAACTTGGTGGTAGCAACGATGGCATTGGGTTTTTCATGAGTGACCTATTACCCCTTGTTTAGGTTTGGCTCCAATTTGGAACACATATCTGAATTCCAAGATTTTAGCTCAGCCATCGACAACTTCTTTGCAGAACATTCATTAGTATTATTAGTGGGGAACATTTGGAAGTCGGACAACTTTAATGTGTCTTTCTTCATATTCCCATTACCATTATTTTTTTTCTACTTCCATGGGTTGTCTTGTGGTGGTTCACCCTAGCTCTATTCTTTATTTTGTGGTTTGGGGATGCCCCTGCTGACTTCTGTTGTAAATGATTTGCAAATCCAAATTATCGCTTCTTTTGTTTAATTTTTTTTATGAATTTTAACAACATATCAATATGTTACGCAAAGCAAGGAGATGTCAAGGAACTCCATTTCCATATAGACATATCTCTGCAAACAACCACGGTACTTGGGCACCATATGTTACTCAACATTTCTTGATACCCAGCTTAGCACATAAGGAACGAAAGATATTTGTGAATTTTGGCTTTGCTTGATTCCTTTATTACTGTAATGTTGTCCATCTCATGTACTATTTTTTATAACTTCCAACGGGGTAGTATTGTACCTTAACAACACCCCTAAAAGATTCCTAAGTGGGTGCGACTAAAAATAGTGTGGATTCCTCTATGGCTCTTTGCTAATAGTAATTTTCCCATTGGCCCTTGACATGGGGGCAACCTTAAGGAGTGAAAAAGTAATATTTTCTCTATCAAAAAAATTATGTACCAAAAAATATCTTCCTAGCATATTTAACCATTTTTCTAAAGCATATGCATATATCTAACCTTCAAATATAGGAATATCAAAATTAAATTCTACCTTAAAAGGGGTTACACATCCATAGTGGCCATTGGATGGTGATGTGTCACTTATTGGTATTTATCGAAGGATATGGGGGGCAACCTGAAGGAGTGAAAAAGTAATATTTTCTCTATCAAAATAATTATGGACTAAAAAATATCTTTCTAGTAGATTTAACAATTTTTCTAGAGCATTTACATCTATCGGCCTTCAGATATAGGAATATCAAAAATGAATTCTACCTTAAAGGATGTGGCACCTCCATAGTGGCCACTAGATGAAGATGTGACTCTTATTGATATCTGTTGAAGGATATGAGAAAAATGATCCATAATCTCATTTCTTTGTCACTTGAGTGCTTCTTCATGCAATAGTTTGATAGGATCTCCAACTCCCTTGTCTTTCTTTTTCTTTACCATGGAAGGCCATCAGGGTCGGTGAGAATGGCCTTGAAAGGGCTCAATTAGTTCAATTCACAACTCCTTAAACCATGACCTCAATGGGGACATACACAAAAAAAAAGAGAAATAGCAAACCACTATGATTTGATTGATCCAAATTTATGAAGCGAGTGAAATAAAATAAAGTTTTGTAACCAAAACACAGAAACATAATGAAGCTTGACTTTAGTTACTAAATGGAAAATGATGAAATGATATACATGCAGAATGAAAGCAAAGTAGATCAAATTATGGTAGCTTACCTCTGAGAAGAGATCTGATAGATATGTTCCTTCCTGAGCTATGACACAATGAGGCTTGGAGGCCTTTTATTATGAAGAAGCAATGACAAACCATAAACATCCAAAAAACTGATACTAGGAGATGAAGCGCCAAAGGCTTATGGGCCCTAGTGGGTAAATTGGAGCATCAACTTCCAAGGGTCATAAATTTTGAATATGATCTCGATTTGGCATGAATGATAGCCCATTGGAAAGGTTTATCCAAGGAGTATAATTCCTAATTACTAACAATTGTTGGCCTATTTCCCTAAAAATCTTTGCTTAGGACCTGAAAACAACTTTGGAATTTAAGGGCCTAAAAACTACCAAAAATAGCTAACATAGGAAAATTTTGTCGTGAGCTAGTAGAATAGGTGGGTGGCCACTAATATCTGCCTCACTTAGGATATGCTTGTACTAATGAGGCTTGGGTGCAATAATGTTAGTATTATGACTTCACTAGCAGCTCAAGAAATGGAGCATTCATCACATGGGTATGAATGTGCTTTATTTAATGGATATTTAGAATAAATATTCTATGTGGAATAGCCACATGGGTTTGAAATGCAAGGAAAAGTACATCAATTGTACAAGTTGAAGAATGCTTCATATGGCCTCAAGAAAACACCAAGAGTATGGTATGCTAAGATTGATAGATATTTTTTAGAGAATAGCTTCAAAATAAGTAAGATTGATTATTCTCTTTAATATAAAGATGAAGGTAATGATATTATTCTCATAAGTTTGTATGTTAATGATGCTCTAAGATGAAGGATTAATTAAAAAATTCTATGGAAAATAAATTTGAGATGAAAGATTTAAGTCACATGCAATACTTTCTAAAAATGCAGGTTTATCAAAGTGAGGATGCAATTTTCATTTTTCAAACAAGGCATGCAAAATATATGTTGAAAAAATTGATATGGTTGATCGTAAATAAACCTCCACTCCAAGTGCTCATGGAGATTTTTTGTGAAAAGAAGATGGTGTTGAAATAGTTGATGATATAGGTTATAGAAATGTTGTTGGAAGTTTCATGTTTCTAACCAACTCAAGGCCTAATATTTATTATTTAATTTCTTTTGTTTCAATATACATGATAGATCCATTGAAATACATTTGAAGGTTGTCAAGAGATTTTGAGGAATGAGAACATAACTCAATTTTTTTTTATTAATTACTACACTTCTAAAAGGTTTAACATTGTTGGATTTAGTGATTTTGATTAGAGAGGTAGTTCCTATATTATGATGATTATTATTGAACACCTTTGCAGCTGTGAAAATGAAAATTTATTTTTGTTTATGCCTAGACTTAAGTTATTGCATTTTATTATTGTTATTTTATTACTATAGTTACCTTTTTTATGTGGTACGAACTATTTTTTCTATAAGGATGAAAACTCCTTTATTAGGAGCTAGATATTGTATTATGATAATCAATGTTGAACACCTTTAGTTTGGGGTGTGTCACAGTGGGGACCAAAATATAGTTTTGTTTATGTTTGAAGTTAGACAATTCCATTTTATTATTGTTTTCTTTCTTTCTTATGTTGTTATAATTGATTAATAAGCTACGTGAGACATAGGTGTACATAATATCTTCGATAAGAATAGCTATACTGTTAATTTTCCTCTTAAATTTATTTGAAACTTCTAAAAGTGATAATCATATAAAAAAATAATTCACCAAGTTTCACCAATTAATAATCTTAGCCACAACAAATTTAGTATTATTATTATTATTGATAATGATAATTGTTATAAATTGAAATCAATTTTATTTTATCAAATACATAAATTTAAATTAATTAGTTCAATGCTTATATCATTTTATAATCAAATAATTTCAAAATAAAATTCATCTAAATATTTATTTTCATATTATTCATTATTATTATATTTAATAAATATAAAACAGTTGTGTTATTATTATAGTTTTTTATTATTAGTTTTTTAATGTCATTATAAACATAAAACTCATGAAATAGACAAAATAATTAACAATATTGTGATTAATATTTCTATAAAAATAGATAGTAAAAAATTATTTAGTATTTTTATAAATATGCAATAGTGTTTGTATTTTATTTAATGATATTATATTATAGTGTATATATAAATATATCAAGTTTATTTAAATAACAACATTATTTTAATATATTAATAAAAATTAATAAAAAACTAGTTTACATATTTAAAAAATGGGAGTTATTAGAAATATTTTTATTATTTTAAATGTACTTTTACATAACTTAAAATATATATGCGCATTAACCCTTTACAACAATACAATTAAATATATTAAATATATTTTTTTGAATAAGTTTTGCATTTTAATTTAATTATTAATAATTTTTAAATAGATAATAAAATTATTATTCAATTTATTTAAAAAATATTAATTCATTTGACGAAATTAATTTTCATTATAAAAATTAAACTTTTAATATTACTTTACTTCGTATATATAAATTTATATAATTATAATAATTTTAATATAAAATTATATTTAATTAATTTATAATTATATTAATATCTAGATATGTATCCTCTTAACCAACTATTTAATTAAACATAACCCGGGTTAATCTAATTAGATTTCACATAATAAAACATGAACATAGAAGCACATATTAATTTTCACACACTAAAAATGAGAAATCTGAGGTTTATAGATGTACTTGTGCTCTGAATGCGTTGAGAGGATAAAAGGGGAATCGTCCCTGGAGGTGGAAGGGGAAGAAAAATGACACAGCATGTTAGTAACACATGAACAACGAGCTTCTTGATAATGGAATATAAGTTAATTACAATGTTAGATAATGTTGATGATGGAATATAAGTTAATTATGGTTGATTATAGTTAATTATATTTAATATAGTTAATTATGTTTAAATAAAGTTACAGCAAGTTTATATAATTAAATTTAACTATTAAGTTTAATTATCGTCTATTTTTTTCAATAATATTACATTAATATAATATAAACGCGTTGTTATATTAATGGTTGACCATGGTTAATCATGGTCGACCTTTTATCCTTAGTCAATCATTAAAGTAACATTAATCTAACATCAACCATGGTCAATCATTTTTCACAAACATTAATGTAAGATAAATACATTGCTAAATTAATAGTTGACAATGGTCAATACCAGTCAACCATGGTCAATCTTATCAACAATAGTCAACCATTATCTAGTAATCATTCTCATGAACAATGGCCATCAACTACCACAACCACATTAATAAAGTGGTTGATACTCTACTTCATTTTCTACCTTTCATATGCTAAAGAATATTGTTATAACTTGGAAAATCACTTTAATTTAAGTATATCAACCACTTTCTTAATGTATTTGTGCTAGTTATACATCAAAATTAATTGATAAGATAAAATAGTTCATATTAAATTATAAATAAATTATTAATTACAATAAATTTCCACTAAATACAATTTATTATTTTATAATAATTATTACGTTAATAATTTATAACTTATTTTAATATTGTTGTTTTGACATGTTTGTCATTTTAAATCATGGTTTAAATTGAACAATAATTAATTAAAAAATAGTTTTAAAAAAAATATTTTTTATTTATTTAAAAAATAAAATCTTTTTATATTAATTCTCTTTTCTAATATTAATTTTTTATAGCTTATTTATATTTTATTATTTTTTTAATAATTATTATAGTATATTTAATACATATATTAATTTTCTATAATACATTTAAATATTATAATTTTTAAATTTTGATAATATAAATATATATTAATAATATATTGAGGCATATCACATATCAATGCATTTAATTGAAAATGAGAAAAGTAATGAGTTGAAATGATGCAAAAGTAATTGTCGGTGGCAACAGATAACCACCACAAGCTTTTTGTCATTATAGCCAATTGCATTAGTAGAGTCCTCTTAATATATTTGTTGATCCTTAATTTTAAGGGGTTGCGTGAGGAAACTTTTGGAAATTTAAATTATAGCAGTATAATTTTTAGATTTTGGATTATTTCGATTTTTTTTCCAAATTGTAACACCTTGAGATGCATAAAAAAAGTATTGTAGTTATTAAGTTGATCTTTATCATTTATTATTGTAGTTTTACTATTTTATGATGTAAATAATAAATGACTGAGGCTGGAAAGCCAAGAAACATATATTTTGGTTTCAAAAATTATTGGTAATTAGGAATCAAAATAGTTTAACAAAAATAGAAATTGTTTACATTAATTAAAAGAAACAATTACAAAAGACAGCTACCCATTTGCCCTCAAGGGAGATTTAGATGGGGGGAAGATCCACGAGAGCTTCTAGTGCTAGGTGGAATAAACCAATGGGAGGTTTCTCAAGAACAGTCAGTGAAAGTATAGGACTTGAAGTGGGACAGGAATTCGGAGACCCAAGGTACTTGACTATGACTGGAAATCATTTTTATTGTGAATAGAAGAAAATGCTCAGGGTGGTCTAGACATAATTGCCAGGCTCATGGCTAGGAGGAGAGACTTTCCAGAAGTGTTTGGATATTACAGGTTACTAACATTGAACATATAAGTGTTATAGAAAGTTTCATTACAAATTAATGCTGGACTGTGGAAATCAATTTAATGACAGAGTAGAACTTGTAATTTTGAACTGATGTTAGAAGGATTTTTTAAATAGCAGAATAAATTCACGAAAGAAATTCCTTGAAGGTGCATTATCACAGAGAGTAGAGATTACAAGTCTCACAAATGAAATCATAAACAGTTCATTATGGAAAAGCATGAAAAAAAAAATTAATACTAGCAAGTATGGAAGTATATGCTCATTCAATAGTTAAATAATCAAATGTTCTTAAATATTAAGGGTAGTTTATTATAATACAATAATGAGGCAATCTTAATGAGACATTATGAGAGTTTTGTAGAATAGTTGATATGAAATACTACCAGACTTTAGTAGAATCTATCTATAACATTAAACCCATAGTCATGTATGTATATAAGCTATGTTACATCAAACTACTGTAAAAATGAACTCAATATTAAACTGCATGCCATTACAGTAGCAAACTAGAAATATTTAATCTTAACCAAAATCGTTCTGAAGATGTCTAATGAAACA
>APFE030409894.1:0-52688 GCA_000404065.3 Pinus taeda | reverse complement strand
TGAAGGAGTGAAAAAGTAATATTTTCTCTATCAAAATAATTATGGACTAAAAAATATCTTTCTAGTAGATTTAACAATTTTTCTAGAGCATTTACATCTATCGGCCTTCAGATATAGGAATATCAAAAATGAATTCTACCTTAAAGGATGTGGCACCTCCATAGTGGCCACTAGATGAAGATGTGACTCTTATTGATATCTGTTGAAGGATATGAGAAAAATGATCCATAATCTCATTTCTTTGTCACTTGAGTGCTTCTTCATGCAATAGTTTGATAGGATCTCCAACTCCCTTGTCTTTCTTTTTCTTTACCATGGAAGGCCATCAGGGTCGGTGAGAATGGCCTTGAAAGGGCTCAATTAGTTCAATTCACAACTCCTTAAACCATGACCTCAATGGGGACATACACAAAAAAAAAGAGAAATAGCAAACCACTATGATTTGATTGATCCAAATTTATGAAGCGAGTGAAATAAAATAAAGTTTTGTAACCAAAACACAGAAACATAATGAAGCTTGACTTTAGTTACTAAATGGAAAATGATGAAATGATATACATGCAGAATGAAAGCAAAGTAGATCAAATTATGGTAGCTTACCTCTGAGAAGAGATCTGATAGATATGTTCCTTCCTGAGCTATGACACAATGAGGCTTGGAGGCCTTTTATTATGAAGAAGCAATGACAAACCATAAACATCCAAAAAACTGATACTAGGAGATGAAGCGCCAAAGGCTTATGGGCCCTAGTGGGTAAATTGGAGCATCAACTTCCAAGGGTCATAAATTTTGAATATGATCTCGATTTGGCATGAATGATAGCCCATTGGAAAGGTTTATCCAAGGAGTATAATTCCTAATTACTAACAATTGTTGGCCTATTTCCCTAAAAATCTTTGCTTAGGACCTGAAAACAACTTTGGAATTTAAGGGCCTAAAAACTACCAAAAATAGCTAACATAGGAAAATTTTGTCGTGAGCTAGTAGAATAGGTGGGTGGCCACTAATATCTGCCTCACTTAGGATATGCTTGTACTAATGAGGCTTGGGTGCAATAATGTTAGTATTATGACTTCACTAGCAGCTCAAGAAATGGAGCATTCATCACATGGGTATGAATGTGCTTTATTTAATGGATATTTAGAATAAATATTCTATGTGGAATAGCCACATGGGTTTGAAATGCAAGGAAAAGTACATCAATTGTACAAGTTGAAGAATGCTTCATATGGCCTCAAGAAAACACCAAGAGTATGGTATGCTAAGATTGATAGATATTTTTTAGAGAATAGCTTCAAAATAAGTAAGATTGATTATTCTCTTTAATATAAAGATGAAGGTAATGATATTATTCTCATAAGTTTGTATGTTAATGATGCTCTAAGATGAAGGATTAATTAAAAAATTCTATGGAAAATAAATTTGAGATGAAAGATTTAAGTCACATGCAATACTTTCTAAAAATGCAGGTTTATCAAAGTGAGGATGCAATTTTCATTTTTCAAACAAGGCATGCAAAATATATGTTGAAAAAATTGATATGGTTGATCGTAAATAAACCTCCACTCCAAGTGCTCATGGAGATTTTTTGTGAAAAGAAGATGGTGTTGAAATAGTTGATGATATAGGTTATAGAAATGTTGTTGGAAGTTTCATGTTTCTAACCAACTCAAGGCCTAATATTTATTATTTAATTTCTTTTGTTTCAATATACATGATAGATCCATTGAAATACATTTGAAGGTTGTCAAGAGATTTTGAGGAATGAGAACATAACTCAATTTTTTTTTATTAATTACTACACTTCTAAAAGGTTTAACATTGTTGGATTTAGTGATTTTGATTAGAGAGGTAGTTCCTATATTATGATGATTATTATTGAACACCTTTGCAGCTGTGAAAATGAAAATTTATTTTTGTTTATGCCTAGACTTAAGTTATTGCATTTTATTATTGTTATTTTATTACTATAGTTACCTTTTTTATGTGGTACGAACTATTTTTTCTATAAGGATGAAAACTCCTTTATTAGGAGCTAGATATTGTATTATGATAATCAATGTTGAACACCTTTAGTTTGGGGTGTGTCACAGTGGGGACCAAAATATAGTTTTGTTTATGTTTGAAGTTAGACAATTCCATTTTATTATTGTTTTCTTTCTTTCTTATGTTGTTATAATTGATTAATAAGCTACGTGAGACATAGGTGTACATAATATCTTCGATAAGAATAGCTATACTGTTAATTTTCCTCTTAAATTTATTTGAAACTTCTAAAAGTGATAATCATATAAAAAAATAATTCACCAAGTTTCACCAATTAATAATCTTAGCCACAACAAATTTAGTATTATTATTATTATTGATAATGATAATTGTTATAAATTGAAATCAATTTTATTTTATCAAATACATAAATTTAAATTAATTAGTTCAATGCTTATATCATTTTATAATCAAATAATTTCAAAATAAAATTCATTCTTAAAATATTATTTTTCATATTTTATTTTCTATATTATATTTAATAAAAATCTAAAACAGTTGTGTTATTTATCGTTTTTATTATTAGTTTTTAATGTCATAACATAAAACTCATGAAAATAGACAATATTAACAATATGATGATAATTATTTTCTATAAAATAGAATAGTAAAAAAATTATGTTTAGTATTTTATTTAAATATGCAATAGTGTTTGTATTTTATTAATTGATAATTATATTATAGTGTATTATATAAATATATCAAAGGTTTATTTTTAAATGACCACATTATTTTAATATATTAATAAAAATAATAAAAACATAGTTAATAATTAAAAATGGGAGTTAATTAAAAATATTTTTTATTTATTTTAAATGTAACTTTTTACATAACTAAAAATATATATCGCATTTAACCTTACAACAATAACAATTATATATTAAATATATTTTTTTGAAATTAAGTTTTCATTTTAATTTTAATTATTAATAATTTTTAAAATAGTAATAATAAATTTATTTATTCAATTATTAAAAAATATAATTTTCATTTTATCGGAAAATGTAATTTTCATTTATAAATTAACTTTTAATATTACTTTACTCTAATATATAAATTTTATTAATTAAATAATTTTTAAATAAATTATAACTTAATTAATTTTTATAATTTTATATTAATATCTAGATATGTATCCTCTTAACCAACTATTTAATTAAACATAACCCGGGTTAATCTAATTAGATTTCACATAATAAAACATGAACATAGAAGCACATATTAATTTTCACACACTAAAAATGAGAAATCTGAGGTTTATAGATGTACTTGTGCTCTGAATGCGTTGAGAGGATAAAAGGGGAATCGTCCCTGGAGGTGGAAGGGGAAGAAAAATGACACAGCATGTTAGTAACACATGAACAACGAGCTTCTTGATAATGGAATATAAGTTAATTACAATGTTAGATAATGTTGATGATGGAATATAAGTTAATTATGGTTGATTATAGTTAATTATATTTAATATAGTTAATTATGTTTAAATAAAGTTGACAAGTTTAATTATAATTAAATTTAACTATTAAGTTTAATTATCGTCTATTTTTTTCAATAATATTACATTAATATAATATAAACGCGTTGTTATATTAATGGTTGACCATGGTTAATCATGGTCGACCTTTTATCCTTAGTCAATCATTAAAGTAACATTAATCTAACATCAACCATGGTCAATCATTTTTCACAAACATTAATGTAAGATAAATACATTGCTAAATTAATAGTTGACAATGGTCAATACCAGTCAACCATGGTCAATCTTATCAACAATAGTCAACCATTATCTAGTAATCATTCTCATGAACAATGGCCATCAACTACCACAACCACATTAATAAAGTGGTTGATACTCTACTTCATTTTCTACCTTTCATATGCTAAAGAATATTGTTATAACTTGGAAAATCACTTTAATTTAAGTATATCAACCACTTTCTTAATGTATTTGTGCTAGTTATACATCAAAATTAATTGATAAGATAAAATAGTTCATATTAAATTATAAATAAATTTTTATTAATTTAATAAATTTCCACTAAAACAATTTTTTATTTTATAATAATTATTACGTAATAATTTATAAACTTTTAATATGGTTGTTTTGACATTTTTGTTCATTTTAAAATAGGTAAAATTTAACATAATTATTAAAAAATAGTAAAAAATATTTTTAATTTATTTAAAAAAAAATCTTTTATTTAATTCTCTCTAATATTAATTTTATAGCTTATTATTATTTTATTATTTTTTAATAATAATTATATATATTTAATACATATATTTATTTTATAATAATTTAAATTTTATAATTTTAAATTTGATTAATATAAAATTTAATTAATAATATTTATTGAGGCATATCACATTATCAATCATTTTAATTGAAAATGAGAAAAGTAATGAGTTGAAATGATGCAAAAGTAATTGTCGGTGGCAACAGATAACCACCACAAGCTTTTTGTCATTATAGCCAATTGCATTAGTAGAGTCCTCTTAATATATTTGTTGATCCTTAATTTTAAGGGGTTGCGTGAGGAAACTTTTGGAAATTTAAATTATAGCAGTATAATTTTTAGATTTTGGATTATTTCGATTTTTTTTCCAAATTGTAACACCTTGAGATGCATAAAAAAAGTATTGTAGTTATTAAGTTGATCTTTATCATTTATTATTGTAGTTTTACTATTTTATGATGTAAATAATAAATGACTGAGGCTGGAAAGCCAAGAAACATATATTTTGGTTTCAAAAATTATTGGTAATTAGGAATCAAAATAGTTTAACAAAAATAGAAATTGTTTACATTAATTAAAAGAAACAATTACAAAAGACAGCTACCCATTTGCCCTCAAGGGAGATTTAGATGGGGGGAAGATCCACGAGAGCTTCTAGTGCTAGGTGGAATAAACCAATGGGAGGTTTCTCAAGAACAGTCAGTGAAAGTATAGGACTTGAAGTGGGACAGGAATTCGGAGACCCAAGGTACTTGACTATGACTGGAAATCATTTTTATTGTGAATAGAAGAAAATGCTCAGGGTGGTCTAGACATAATTGCCAGGCTCATGGCTAGGAGGAGAGACTTTCCAGAAGTGTTTGGATATTACAGGTTACTAACATTGAACATATAAGTGTTATAGAAAGTTTCATTACAAATTAATGCTGGACTGTGGAAATCAATTTAATGACAGAGTAGAACTTGTAATTTTGAACTGATGTTAGAAGGATTTTTTAAATAGCAGAATAAATTCACGAAAGAAATTCCTTGAAGGTGCATTATCACAGAGAGTAGAGATTACAAGTCTCACAAATGAAATCATAAACAGTTCATTATGGAAAAGCATGAAAAAAAAAATTAATACTAGCAAGTATGGAAGTATATGCTCATTCAATAGTTAAATAATCAAATGTTCTTAAATATTAAGGGTAGTTTATTATAATACAATAATGAGGCAATCTTAATGAGACATTATGAGAGTTTTGTAGAATAGTTGATATGAAATACTACCAGACTTTAGTAGAATCTATCTATAACATTAAACCCATAGTCATGTATGTATATAAGCTATGTTACATCAAACTACTGTAAAAATGAACTCAATATTAAACTGCATGCCATTACAGTAGCAAACTAGAAATATTTAATCTTAACCAAAATCGTTCTGAAGATGTCTAATGAAACAACCAATACCCTAATTAAGGAAAGCAGAGGTATTCTTGGCCGAAAATGCAATTTAGAAAGAAATTAACTGAGGTATTCTCAGCCCAACATGCAATTTAGAAAGAAATAACTACACTGTTTTTCAAACAATATGACAATCGAAATAGATTAAACAAGTTTTAGAGTAATAAATTAAAAGCACGGTGCTTCAATTCCAAATGTTCTCGACAGCTTGAGTGTGTAGACATGACCAAAACCTTAAAAAAAGGACTATCCTACATATCAATAACTCATAACATTACAACAGAGAAGAAACCCCAAAAACCCTCAGTCGATTAAAGCCTTGAGCATTCACAAAATTATAAGTGCCATGCACAGTATTCGACTAATTCCTGTATATTGTTAAATAACTGAAACCAAAAAATTAAGCTAGTTTTAGCTTAAAGATCAACTTAGGACTCAACCTCTATTCACAGATAATAAAACATTTTTATAACTTAAATTCATGCACCAGAAGTGAAGGTTCCAACCTGGATATAAACAGAGATGTCGCAAGTGCTTAAGCCTTTAAGGGTAGCAGTCTTTGATCCAGGTGGCCCTAACGACACACGCAGGACAAAGAGGGCTTATGAAAGCTCAAAAATTAAAATGATCAAAATGCTTTCGAACTAGGGCTAGAGCGTAGATCTCGTCGTCCTCATCGCAACAGTGTGAATGGTTCGTCAATCTGATCTCGTATGTGGGAGAACAAGCCAATCAAAGTTTTGGTTGACTTTTGTTGACTGGGCAGGCTTAATGGAGACACAATTTGGAAGTTTTCTGGTGGACAAAATCTAGCTAACTCTGGCTGGATTTCAAGAGAATTTGTGGTCATTGTTTTTAGAATTTTCAAAAATGGCTAATTTGTGGTTAAAATAAAATTGGAAATAAAATAAATAAATAAATAAAATAAAAATATTAATTTTGGTGGCGGGCCATGACCCCCGCCACCCCCGTCGGCCCCAAAATTACATTTAAAATCAATTTTTTATGGGCTGACGGCCCATGACCCCCACCGGCCCTCCCAAAACCACATAAAACAATTTTTATTTAAATACGACCGACGGGCCATGTCCCTCGTTGGTGCCTCCCAAAAGTAGCCATATGTTATACCATATATAAACTATATGAGGTGGGTGGGCCACCTCCATTGGACACAGCCCACAACCCCCAAACCCCATACAATGTACATGCATTAACTATGGAGTTGGCGGGGATCAAACCAACCCGGCCCACGTGGGATGGCTCCCACCGGGCGGCCCCATATGGCATACGCCAAAACTAATGCACCAACCACCACTTAATACGGCTCTCCAAAAAATTTAATGCAACAAAACAACTTGTCAACTTTGTTGCGAGGTTAAGGGGTGGGCTGCCCAATGCGGACCCAACCCCTAACAAAAGAATATAATGCAGGTTTTTAAACAGGAAAATTTTTAATATGGAGGATTTGGGGTTTGACCACCCGACCTCCTCCTTATAACTTGGGGTTTATACCAATCCGCCCAATTGACTTCATTAATATTTTTGCCTGAGATGTTATATAAACCTTCATTTCATCAGTGCGCCCAGGCATGGAGGAATGAGGAGCATGCACGGAAAATGAGGCAAAATTTTAATTAACTTATTTGCAGGTGGAACCATGAGCCCAAAGAAAAGATAGGCGGAACCATGATTGGGTGAAATTCTCAAGAGGGTGAAATTTTCGCAATGTCCAAATTGGACAAACTTTATATCGATCTTACACCTCTCAGCGACACGAACCTAATGGCACAGTCATAATTTCGATATGAGCAGCAGATTTGCAGAGGACCCAGTGGAGGGAAACTTTGAGGAATCTAAGGGAATCTAAAAGATTCTTTATGCCCCATATTTTCATTTTCTCATAATTCAAAAATTTGACAGTCGATTTATCACTATTCAACGCCACAAATATGATGGTGCATTCAGATTTTCCATTTTCTCATTTCATCTTTCAGCCACTTTTCAAAGTGGAGTGCAGGTGTCAGCGTTCATCGTGTGAGCAGTCATTCTATGAGATCCGTCGCCACGAGATTAATGATACAGCCAACTTCAGCCTTTTAACATCCTTTTCTTCAGATGGCTTAGGATGTGAGGTATATGCAGTTTGTTCATGTACTTATTTTTTCCATGCATCATGCTCCACAGTTCCCTATTTGATGTTTGATGAGGGATCTTGTTTCTTACTTGTCTCATGGTTCCTGCTTGATGAGATGCAGAATCATTTGTGGGATGTACTTGTTGTCATGACTCGTCATGTTTTGTTTGAGATCCCTTTGTCATTATGTTGATGGGATACTCAGGTGTCACCATGTATGTTTGCATTGAGATCCCTTTTATGCCATGTCAGCGGTATGCTCATTATCATCATGCATGAGTTTTATGTCATACTGATAGGAGTCCTTTTTTGACTGAGAGTTCCAGTAGCAGAACATCTCTTGGTGCCACTCCTTCGTGAGGGCATTTTACTTTTATGATAGTGACATCACCTCTTATGTACATCATCACTATTGACAGCACTTAATGCAACAGCCTACATCATCTTGACACTAGGCCCAGAGATGTGGTCCCTCCTGGACGAACTATCAATGCCTTATGTTTTCAAGTGTTGATAAATGTCATGTTCTTATTCTTTGCAGTATGTATATGTATTCGTCTATGTTCTTTTAAAAAAGTAATTTAACACATCATGAAAGTAAAAGGTCTTGGAAGGGTCCTTTGTCACACCTGGACCCAGATCAAGTGGTATCAGAGAAGTCTTTGCGTGGATGTGAATTGCAAGTGTGAACGATGGAACGTGCAGTGACAGAAGATGAAAAAGCGATGTATGAGACCATGCTGAAAATTTCCAAAAGGGTGGAAATGATGTATGAAACTCTACAGAAAGAGACAAAGGAAAAGGAGTAGTTGCAGCTTCAGTTGCGAGCCATAGAAGAGGCCCGAGAAGAACTGTAGCACAACAACCAAAATCTTCAAACAGAGAACGTTGAATTAAAGATGCTCCTACATGAAGAGAAGGAGGAGAAACATATTTTGATACAACAATTGCAAGCAAAGGATGAGACCTTAGAAAAAATGTAGCGTGACCCATGTGAGGTAAAAAGTAGTTCTTTGAATTCATTTATGTGTCCTGATGATGATTTCGTTGTTTTTGGAAATCATACCACAGGAATTGGCTCCAAACTGTTGAAGAGAATTTGGTATGAAGGAAAGGGCTTGGGGATTAATTTCCAAGGCATTGCCAACCACATCAAAGTAGAAGAATTACCCCGTCATGCAAGACTTGGGTATGTTCGAAAGGAAGTTGGGGAATGTGTCGAGATAGCTAGTGAACCACCAGCAGTAGATGATGAGAAGCCCTCATCAGTTCTTTTCAAATCGATAGAGGAGGTAAAAGATGTTGGTTTCCTTTTGGTTTCATCTTCACATAGTATGATTTTTGTTGGAGATGTGGAGATCCCAATTACAGGGACAAACATGAGGCTCCTTACCAAGACGAGGCATGAGGAGGAAAAAGAACTTGGTGCTACTAACTAAGGCATAACTCCACCCTTGGAGGTTGTGTAGAGACCTCAATTTGCAGGCTTGAGATACACCGAGGGAGAATGTTCGAAGGTGTCAGATGGTTTCAAGACATTGTTGAAATCCTCGAGGAAAGAGAATGATGGGAAAACATCCCCATCATCCCATGGTAGTCCCCATGGAAGAGAAAGAGTTCATGCAAGCTCTCATCACCATAATGACATCAGAGACAACAAGGAAAAGTATAACCAGTTTCAATTTTTGAATGTTCATTTCAATTATAATCATGTTTTTAATGATTAACGTAAAACATGGCATCCAAAAAAATGTACCTTTGTGGATTACATAACCATACATTTTCTAATTGTTGGAAAAGAATAGCAGCACCCAAAAGGAGGAGGCATGAAAGACCCTCTCAACAGCAAGAAAATAAACATGTTAAGCAGATCTGGAGGAAAAATATGTACTGCAGTAATCACAACAGAGGTGGCCATCAAAGAGCCACATGTTGGAGGCTCCATCCAGAGCAGCGCCTTAAAGACAAAGCATCGGTGCATGAACCAAGTGAAACAATTATTCGACAAGCAAAACCACCATAGGGGGATGACCCATTCACATTGATAAGTGATAAATGGTTTCTATATATGTTATCTTGTCATGGTTGTGCTTTTGTAAATCATTTGTTGCATTTCAAGATGTAAATTTAGTAATGATGTGTTTTTCGTCACTTGTTCAGCAACAATGATGTCCGGTCTTATTATGTGTTGCATTTTACACTCTGAAAGTGATGTTGTGTTTCCATCGTTTTTCAAAGCAAAATAGTGTTTGGCCTTATCTTTGTAAATCATGTTTTGCAGTGATGATGTGTTTTCCATCACTTCTTGGAGCAACAATGATATGTTGGCCTTGTTTTCATAGCTGGGGTATTGTGTCCATCTTGATGTAAAATTGACCACCGAGTATGTGTTATAAACTCATGGCAAGTATGGGATGATTGGGTCATTAGTTGGTCATGAAGGTCAAGCATGTAATTCGCAAAACAATGTATTATAAGTTGGTCGGCTCATCGCTTAAGGCTCTGAAGAACAAAGGTGAAGGAGATAGAAGCGGGACCTTCCAAGACACTTGTGATGTAGACAAGGTACAAAGAAGTTACAGATTATTTTTCATGCTTTTGGAGGACCAGAAGCTCTTCAGTGGGAAGGATTGATCCAAGTGGCTCTAGGGACACACATAGGACAAAAAGGGCTTATGAAAGCTCAAAATTAAAAATGATCAAAATGCTTTCGAACCAGGACCAGAGCGTAGATCTTTTCGTTCTGATCACAATGGTGTGAACAATTCGTCAATCTAAGCTCGTACGAGAGAGAACAAGCCAGTGAAATTTTTGGTTGACTTTTACTGCCTCGGCATGCTTAATGGAGACACAATTTGGAAGTTTTCCAGCCGACGGAATCCGACCAACTCTGGTCGGAGTCTAGGCAAATTTGTGACCTGTTTAATTTGTCTCCTTTGGTCTTTTTCTGAATTTTCAAAAATGGCTAATTTGTGGTCAAAAAATTAAAATAAAATTATTTGGGTGGCACGCCATGAACCCCACCACCCCCATTGGACCCAAAATTACATTTAAAATCAAATTTTTATGAGTCGATGGGCCATGACCCCTGCTGGCCCTCTTGCAACCACACAAACAATTTTTATTTAAATTTGGTCGATGGGCCATGACCGTCGTCAACCCTTCCCAACCATAACCATATTTTATACCATATATAAACTATATGGGGTCTTCGGTGGACCCGACCCACACCCCCCAAACCCCATACAATGTACGCGCATTAATTGTGGAGCTAGCAGGGATCGAACCCACCCAGCCCACGTGGGTTGGACCCCACCAGGTGGCCCGTATGGCATATGCCAAAACTAGATCCCAATTGGCCCACCTGGGCCGGCTCCCACCGGGTGGCCCCGTATGGCATATGCTAAAACTAATGTACCAACCACCAGTTAATACGACACTCAAAAAGCTGTAATGCAACAAAACAATGTGCCAACTTTGCTACGGGGGTTATTGGGCGGGCTTCCCAATGTAGACCCGACTCCCAACAAAAAAATATAATGCAAGTTTTTAAATAGGAAAATTTTTAATATGGAGGAGTCGGGGTTTGACCACCCAACCTCCTTCTTATAATTGGGCTTTATACCAATCTACCCAACTGAATTCATTGATATTTATACCTGAGATGTTATATAAACATTCATTTCATTAGTGTGCCCAAGCATGGAGGAATTAGTATCGTGCACGAAAACCGAGGTAGAATTTTAATTAATTTATTTGCAGGTGGAACCATGAGCCCAGAGAAAAGGTACGCAGAACCATGATTAGGCGAAATTCTCAGGAGGGTGAAATTTTCACAGTGTCCAAATTAAATAAACTTTATGTCAACCTTACACCTCTCAGCGACACGAACTTGATGGCACAGTCAGAATTTCGATCTGAACAATGGATTTGCAGAGAACCTGAAGGAGGGAATCTTCAAGGAAAGTAGAGGTTATCTAAAATATTCCTTAAGCCTTAGATTTTTATTTTCTCGGAATTCAGAAATTTGACAGTCGATTTTGCACTATTCGACGCCACAAATCTAATGGTGCATTCAGATTTTCCATTTGCTCATTTCATTTTTTGGCCATTTTTCAAAGTGGAGTGTAGGTGTCGGCATTCAACATGCAAGCAGTGATTCCATGAGATCTGACACCGCGAGATTGATGATACAACTAGCTTCAGCCTTTTGACATCCATTTCTTCAATTGGCCTAACATGTGAGGTATATGTAGTGTGTTCATGTACTTCTTTTTGTTATGCATCGTGTTACATAGATCCCTGTTTGATGTTTGATGAGGGATCTTTTTTCTTACTTGTCTCATGATTCCTTCTTGATGTGATGTGGAATCATTTATGGGATGTACTTGTTGTCATGATTCGTCATATTTTGTTTGAGATCCCTTTGTTGTTATGTTGATAGGATACTCAAGTGTCACCATGTATGTTTGCATTGAGATCCCTTTTATGCCATGTCGGCGGGATGCTCATTATCATCATGCATGAGTTTTATGTCACACTGATAGGAGTCTTTTTTTGACTGAAAGTTCCTGTAGCGGAACATCTCTTGGCACCATTCCTGCGTGAGGGAATTTTTCCTTGTATGGTAGCGACATCACCTCTTATGTACATGATCACTATTGACAACACTTAATGCAGCAGCCTACACCATCTTGACACGAGGCCTGGAAACGTAGTCCCTCCTAGATGAACTCAGTTATCAACGGCTTATGTTTTCATGTGTTGATGAATGTCATGTTCTTGTTCTTTAGAGTATGCGGATGTATTCATATATGTTCTTTTAAAAATGCAATTTAGTATATCATGAAAGTAAAAGGTCTTGGAAGGGTCTTTTGTCACACGTGAACCTGGATCAGTCTTAGTCAAATAACTATCTGAGAAATGATATGTGAGTACCTGTTACAAATGCCAGAAGCAATGAAGTCAGTATACAATTCGATTCTACAGTATATGCTAAAGAACGATCCCAAAGGAGGAGCTTTTCCCTGAGTTGGGAGGGTTTCCTCTTTGAGTAGCCCACCTGTGTGACAACAAACCATCTTCAATAAGGAAAATAATGAAACGATTTAAAAATCTAAAGCCTTTTAGCAACAAGAGTCAAAGCTTTATAAAATTTGGGATTATGCTGATGAGGGTTTACCTTCTGGAAGTGGCCCTTGGAATAGAGTGTTCCCTGCAACATCAGAAGCCCTCAAACTATCCTTGTGTAGCGAAGGTGAAATGTTAAACTCAATACCATACAGAAACCCCAAGTAGCAGCCAATTTCATACTATGCAAACAAAACAAAAAAAAAGGTCATATACTATCAATCTGTAGGGGTTACCTGCCACCGCAAGTATAACCATCATTGCCATCTCAAACCTCAGAAAGACCAGAACGCAGATAGAAACCGTCACGAGTTCAAACCATCACAAAGTAGCAAGAAACCTTGAAACGACAACAACAATAAGTCTACCAGCTGTCGAGCATGAAAACTTGGTTAGGGGATTAAACCATAAACCTCCTCTGTCGTCGAATCGCCTGATCAAGATCAATGGGCACAAAGAAGGACAGTTGTCGCAAGTAGTTGGAACCAGTTGGCAGGCGCGTACAACCTCCTAGATTACTCTTATGTCACGTGTCTCCGAGTACAAGAACCAACTCATCAAAGTCTAGGTAGGATGGATAAACCACGAGAGGCCATGTGCGCATTAAAACATAATCTCCATGCCAACTTTGTAAACTATGTAATATAAAATCACAAAATTTGCGTATAAGAGTTGTCAAGTTCTATGAGCTTAAATCATAAATGCATTTAACATTTTCGTGATCTATGACAGGTCCTTTAACCAAGGCCAGATACATGTGTAGGTAATTTTATTTTTTTTTCCATAAATTTTCTTGTTTAACTGTTACACAAATAATAGCAAATCCGTTTCCTATGATTTAGAATTTTTTTCCAAATAATACCAAATTCATTTCCAAATAAATGAATGAAACACGTTAAAGCCCAATAACCAAATAAAAAAAAAAAAAACCAGATTCCATTGAGAAATGACCTTCCAACAAAAATTATAGACAACGGCTATTTGTCGATGCCCAAATAAATTTGATTGGAAGGAAAAATCAAGGTTGCAAAGAGAGTTTAGCACGTTTATTATTCCAACCAAAATGAACTAAGAAGGAAACGAATGTAAGCTTCAACGTGTCTATCAATTTACACAGCATCTGTGCATCTATCAACCGCCTTTATCGCAAAAGTCCAGTGCACTTTCACAAAATGTATGGGTAAGTAATGGTGTCTACTTTTTTACAATATATGTTCGACCTATTTTCAACATGGCATATGACTTTATACAGGAACAAAAGACAAAACGAATCGCGTATCTTTTGATTTTATGTGGTATTAGTCACAATAATTAGGCTTCTGATCGCATTATCTTTGAAATGAACTTTTAAAATAATCATTGTGGACTAACCGAATGCTCCAAATGATTTAATCGTTCAACATAATTGAAATTCCATCGACTACAGTGTAAGATTGAAGTTTTATTGACTTCTGCGCACGTGGTCGGTAAGGGCTCCCACAGAGATTACCAACGAGAAGAAGAAAAGGAAGACGTAAAACCATCAAAATTTACAAATGCCGTGATTTACATAAATCGAATTATAACACGTGGTTCGATGTTCCATTCAATGTTTTCCATTCACTCGAATCAATTCAAAAAGGTAATAGTACACTTATATGCCTGTGACCAAACTAGTATTTCAAAGTATTTTGGAACCGTCACATAGTATTTCAAAGTATTCTGGAACTGTCACATGTGAATCACTAAATCACATTTCAATAACAAAACACTAAAATCACGACAACTATCTTTCAAACGTAAGTAAAAAATTTAGGTCTCTGCCAAATTGGCAATGGAATAAAAGTATAAATAAGATCTCTGATGAGAGGAGATGTACACATCTCGGCACTCATTAGCCTGAGAATAAATCTTATCTACCGAATATCTGTCTTTGGACTGATGGCTGGTAGTGTTGAGACAAAGTAGGAGAGGAGTTCAAAGAACTCAAAATCTGATCATGGCATGTTAATATGGAAGATTTTCAGATATGCCGATTGTGCAAATGTTTTGATGATGTTTTTAGGCACCTTGGGTTCAATAGCTGACGGATCTCTAGGGGGCGCTGGCGTTTTGAGCATAGTGATTTCGTGAACACAATGAACAAGGTAAAACACATTTGCAAATGCCTCATCTCTGAATTTTATATTGTTACATAGGATAGGTAAATTAATAATTGATGATATTGCTGTTGTCGTGACACAGCAAATAGTGCCCTTCCTATATTTGGCAGCTGGAATATGGATTGCGGCATTTTTAGGTGAAACCTCCTTTTATACTCTCAATAATCTTACCGTTTATTCATTATTCTGATATACGTTGTGTGTGTCTTTAAAGTAGAGCAGTTTAATGAATACTCGCCATGTGTTTCAGAGAGTTTTTTCTGGACAAGGACTGCAGAAAGACCGGCATCTGTCCTGCGAAGAAAGTATCTGAGTGTTGTCCTCAGGCAGGAAGAAGGGTCTTTTGATACCAGCGGCACACATATTTCTGAAGTGGTTAACAGTGTTTACAATGACACCCTCGTCATACAGGAGGCACTCAGTGAAAAGGTGTGTTTACGAAATACAGATGCTGTCAATTAGTAAGACATTTCTACTTAACTCATTGATACGAAATTCAATTAGGGAATCAGTCATGTGTATTTGATGGTAATTGTAACTAGATCGATTCTAATCTATCTTTCATGGGAATGTTTTCAGGTTCCAATTTCATCATGAATTTGTCAAATTTCGTTGCTAGCTATGCGGCCAGTTTATACTTGTCATGGAGGCTGGCACTGGTGACATTACCCCTCTCCAGTTTACTGATAATAGGAGGATTTCTTTACGGCCGGACTCTAATAAGAATAGCGAGGAAGATGCACGCGGAATATAATAAGCCTAGTATGGTTGCAGAGCAAGCGATTTCTTCTATTAGAACAGTCTATTATTTCGTTAGAGAAGCAAAGGCTATGGCCAATTTTTCTTCGGCACTTGATGCAACAGTTAAAATTGGGCTTAAACAAGGGTTGGAAAAAGGGATTGCCATAGGTGGCAACGGATCTGTAAGCTTTGCTTTGTGGGCATTCATTTCATGGTATGGAAGCAGATTGGTGATGAATCATAATGTGAGCGGCGGAATGATTTTTGGTGTTGGCTACTGCATAATCCTTGGTGGTGTTGGCTACTGCATAATCCTTGGTGGACTATAAGTCTTACTACTTTTATTCTCTTTCCTTTTCTGTTGTGATTTTATTTCTTCCTGCCATTTATTTTCTTTCGCTGGAAAAAGTAATAATTCATCACAAATTTCTTTCGCTGGAAAAAGTAGTAATTCATCACAAATTTAGGTCTCTGGCAAGCACGCTTCCAATTCTCAAGTACTTTTCTGAAGGCATTGCAGCTATTCGGATATTTAAGATGATTGACAAAGTACCAGAAATAAATTCGGAGGATGTGAAAGGAAAAGAACTGAAAAAAGGTCTCAGGGGAGGTTGAATTTCGGAACCTTCAATTTGCATATCCATCCAGACCAGATAGCACGATATTTCACAATTTTTGTCTCACTATTTCTGCACGCTAAACAATGGCTTTAGTGGGCGGCAATGGATCTAAAAAGTCAACAGCCATTTCATTATTAGAATGGTTCTACGATCCACTAAAAGGAGAAATTCTTCTGGATGGAGAGAATATTAAAGGTTTGCAAGTGAAATCGCTGCGTAACCAAATCAGACTGGTTAGTCAAGAGCCTGCGCTTTTCTCCTCCTCCATTCGTAAGAATATTTTGTTTGGAAAGGACGATGCAACTATGATGAAATAATTAGTGTTGCAAAAGCGTCCAATTCCCAAGACTTTATTAAGCAATTCCCAAAGTGTCATGCCTCTACAATGGCGGTAATCTTCCAACTGCACTATAGCGAGGTGCGGCACCACTAAACACTTTCTTTTCACCAATACTTATGTTCATAGACTATGCCTTAATATTCATACTTTCGTTACCAAGTATTATATTAGTCCTTTATACAGTTGAAAACCCATACACATTCATCATCAACAGTGTTAAACAAAAGAAATGCACAACATTATAAAGAGAGGAACAACTCCCCAAAGTAAGTCTGCCTACAATATCAATATATGTAAATTTTCACTTTTACAAAGTATAAGTTAAACCTTGGAAACCTGAAGTTTACACTTAACCAAATTTCCAACTTCACCGTGTCGTTTGCCCAACTCAGGCACGCCTTGTCGTAACTGTGTTGCCTCTCCTAGGCACCCTCTGCATGAGTCACACCTCTGTTTCACGAAACTAGCACTCCTTCGTTTCGTCGTGCATGATGTGTCCTACCTGAGTCGCCCATTCGCACGTTCACCGTGTAAACTAACACTTCACCAAACTCCCGTGTCAACTGACTCGCCTTCGTGCACGGTGCACCCACCCGGTCGCTGTTTCACACTTGGCCATGTGAACTAACTCACCTTCGTGCATGGTGCGCCCACCCAGGTCACCCGTTCAATCCAACTCGTTTTCCGGCGCACACGTCGTGCAGCCCTACCCAACTCACCGAACTTCACAGCTTGTCGAACCGCTCAGACTTCACCACCCAACTCCTTCCCACTTTTCCGCCTGCACCTCAGTGCTCTGCATCCAAGTGTTGAACTGTTGGTTGTTTTTCGTTAGATGCCTTTTGCCATCCCACCGCACCACTATATATATCGTTTGGTGGGCGAGTCAACCACTTGGTCGACTCATGTCTTTCACCCTACTGACTCTTCAAACTTCGCAACGTTTGCCTAGGAGGTGGGTCAGCCCACCCAACTCGTGGGACCACCCCCTTCACACGCCCATTGCAAACTTCTTTGACTCCTCAGCCCGCGGGTCAAGCCCAGCTCGCCCGCCTATAATCTCATGTCCAAACTCTCGCCCAGCACATCATGTCTTGCCCGTTTAGCCGCAGGTCCATCTCTTCGCTCGGTGGGTCTCCCTGCCCATTGCACGGACCGCAAGGCCTTACAGCCTCCCCCACCTGAAATCATTATCATCCTCGACAATATCTCATCCCGGTAACCATCTGCCACCAAGATAATCATCATACCCTTGATCGATGACATCAACCAGTCCATACACTCCAAACATCCCTGCAACATATAAAAAATGACTATCTCCACCATGTGTTCTCCCATCCTGTGAACTGTTGTTAAGATACCCCAACATAATGCTAACACATCACTGCACACTATCAACCCCTATGACTCAAACTAGTTGAGTAGTTAATCCAACTGTCGCACTCAAATCATAAAATGCACGTCCTTATGCCATCATCAGTGCTTTCTCAAACTCTGCCACATCTCAGACTCTCCAAGAATCTATCCATGCTTAGGTCCATGGAAACTCCATCCCATATGCAACATGTCATGATGCTAACGCCAATCCATTCCTGCATCATCCATCTGTCATACGTGCTCACCCTGTTTTAAGGACTCACTGCCATGAGCAACTAACAATGAACCCCATATTCTAATCCATCTAAGAAGATATGGAAGGAGTAGAGCCTAAAGGCTCACCCTCACTAATCAGCTCAATCCACCTGTCTGGATCTTCGATCTCCATCCTCTGTAGATATGCAACCTGATCCTCCTCCTGGGCATTCGATCTCACATAAACATCATCATCATCATTATCCTCAACTTCCTCCAGCCTCCTAGACAAATCTAAGATACTGCCAGATAGTGTCCTGATAACCCGTGACAGTTCTGTAAGCTTTGCCTTAGCAGTAGACAACCGCTTACACACATAATTCATCCTTTTCTCGTCCTCCATCTGCATCTCTTCCAACTTACACTGAGGTCTTGTCACACCAATGGGTACATCTTCCCTTCCATCGTAAATGTACATCTTCTTCAAATGTGGAACAATCATCGCATCATATTGTTTCAAGAATTCCATTCCTAACATAGCTTCATAGTCATCAATCCGCACTATAGTGAAGTCGACTTTGCCAGTCCACTCCCCAAGTGTTGTGTCCACTCTTTCAACTACACCAATCACAGAATCAGGGAGAGAATTCATTGTCTTCATTTGTGCCTTCACTGGTACAAACTTCAGCCCAATCCTTCTCACAACATCCTCACTCATGAAGTTGTGAGTAGCCCCACTATCCACTATAGTGAGTACCTCCACACTCCCAAACTTCATCCAAATATACTCGAAGCTGTTCCTTTCTGTATCTCTTCGAGAGACCGCTTCCGTAGTAGCTACAACTCCAAGTATCTGCATTACCCCCACAAAAGTTCCTTCTTTCTTCACATTAGACTGTGCCATTGCAGCCACTTTTGGTCTAGAAGGAAAATTCTTCACCGTATGTGGTTCCACACATATCCAACACTTCAATGGTTTCTTCGTCTTCGACTTGTCATCCAATTTCGAAGCATCATATTTCTTCTCTTTTGGCTTATCGAACTTCTTCTTTTCCTCATCAGAAGTTTCGTCATAATGCTTCCCCAAACAATCCACAGAAGTAAAATCTTCCTCAAGTGTCTTAATCTTCTACCTCTTCACTTCATTGTGTGCCCAAGGTTTTAGCCCAATAATAAAGTTGAACACCTTGTCTCTTTCCACCATGTCCAGAAGTTATAGAACTGCACTTGCAAACCCCTGCTGATATGTTTGCAGACTTCCTGTCTGCTTAATATACTTAATCTCCATCTTTTCTTCCCATGTTTCATCCTGAGGACTAAAGTGGGTCTACAAAGCCTTCTTCATGTCATCCCACGAATTTATGTCATCAGCACTACCACTGGTAATCTAATCCATCCTCCTTCGCCACCACATCTTAGCATCCTTCGTCAGGAATTGCGTTGTCACTTTCACCTTAGTTTCCTCATCTAGTAAACCCAAGCGTTCCAAGTATTGCTCCATATTCCATAGAAAGTTACCAAGAGTCTCGCACTTCTTGTACCATCATAAGATTTTGGTTCCTTGACTTTCATATGAGGCACTCCTCCACCTGAGTTATGTCTCACGGCCTTCTTCAACACTGCTATCTCATCTTTTGCTTCGTCAAGAGATTTTTGCAAGTTCAAGATTTTTGCCAAACCTTGGTCTCTTGCCTTCCCAATCTCCTTCACTTCTTCTTCAAGTTGTGTATACTTAATGTCAATATACTCATATCGGGTTCGGAGTTCATCGAATTCCTCTCTCATCTTCGCATTTCCTTCTTGATCTTTAATTACCTCGGCCACTCGAATCCAATTCCTCCATCCTTTCCAATACCCTGTTTATGAAAGCCTCGATTGCATTGTGGGTAGATTCACGCACAAGATGAGATTCACCTGCCATTTCTACCATCAACTTCCTTCTTTGTGATCTAGTATAGACCATCCACCAGATTCCCTACAACTTGAATCGGCTCTTGATCAAAGACCAGCTTCTTTCACCTGCAAGTCACTGTCACTTCACCAAGTTTCCTACAAAACTTGAACCAGCTCTGATACCAACTGTCCCAAAATGAAGTTGTGTATTAGCTCTTCACTGTCAACCCGATGAGCTTCTTGTTCATCAGCTCTGATACCACCTGTCACGCCCCTACACTGGCGGTAATCTTTCAATCGCACTATAGTGAGGTGCGGCACCACTGAACACTTTCTTTTCACCAATACTTATGTTAATGGACTACGCCTTAACATTCATACTTAGTTTTATTTTCATTACCAAGTATTATATTAGTCCTTTATACAAATGAAAACCCATACACATTCATCATCAACAACATTATACAAGAGAAATGCACAATAGTATAAAGGAAAGGGCAACTCCCCAATGTAAGTCTGCCCACAATATCAATATATGTAAATTTTCACTTTTACAAAGTATAAGTTAAACCTTGAAAACCCCAAGTCTACACTTAACCAAATTTCCAACTTCGTCATGTCATTTTCCCAACTCGGGCATCCCTCGTCATAACTGTGTCACCTCACCCAGGCACCCTCCACATGAGTCACACCTCCATTTCACGAAACCAGAACTCCTTTGTTTCGTCGTGCACGGCACACCCTACCTGGGTCGCCCATCCGCATGTTCACTGTGTAAACCAACACTTCACCAAACTCCCTTGTCAACCGATGCCTTCGTGCACGGCACGTCCACCCAGTCGCTCGTTCTGTACTTGGCCGTGTCAATCGACTCACCTTTGTGCATGGCGCGCCCACCCAGGTCGCCTATTCAGCACTTGGGTTGGTCGTTTAGCGGGCGCCCACCAGGGTCACCTGTTCAGCCCAACTCATTGGCGGGCGCACACGTCATGTAGCCCTGCCCAACTCACTGAACTTCGCAGCTCATCGAACCGCCCGTCATGTGGGTGCAAACTTGCACCTGCCTACGGTTACCCTCACACTTCTCCATTCGACTTCACAGCCCAACCCCTTCGCACTTTTCTGCCTGCAGCTCGCTACTCTGCATCCAAGTGTTGAATTGTTGATTATTGTTCATTGGATGCCTTTCGCCATCGCACCGCACCACTATGTATATCATTTGGTGGGTGAGTCAACCCCCTAGTCGACTCATGTCTTTCACCCAACCGACTTTTCAAACTTCGCAACGTTTTCCTAGGAGGTGGGTCAGCGCACCAACTCGTGGGACCACCCCTTCTGCACACCCATCGCAAACTTCTTCAACTCGTCGGCCCGTGGGTTGAGCCCAGCTCGCCCACCTATAAGCTCACGTCCAAACTCTCACCCACACACTTCGCACACCGTATCTCACCCATTTAGCTGCAGCTCGTCCATCTTTTCACTCGGTGGGTCACCTTGCCCATCGCACGGACTGTAGGTCCTTACACAAAGGGCTATGACTAGGCCCGTTATTTGACGTTCCACAAGACGTATTTTTTATTTCAAAACGTATTTGACGGCAGGGAAAAAATCTTCCACGTCAGATTAGACAGGTGGTATACCTCTCCAACCCTGTTGGAAATAATAATCCCAGCCACCGCAATAAACAGCTCGACCGCAGCCATACATGTTAGACATTTTTGCAAGTTTCATCTCAGCGTGAAGATAGAAGGTCTGAAGTCAGACGCGAACCATTCAGAAACCCAGTGAAGGCATTTAAAGAATTTATGTACTTAGGTACACATATATGGGCAAGCATTAATTCAACAACCTTGCCCACACTCCAGAAACACCTGCACGACTCTGATCACACTGAACAACAACATCAAAATTAATTTCACTCTATCATGAATTAAATGTAAAATTGTATGTTGAGTTATATATGAATGTAAAAGTCATTTTGTAAAAAGTTATACTGTGTAGAGAGGTTAGAGAGTAAGAAGTAAGAAAAGAGCACAAGTCTATGTGGAGAAAATGGTGGAGCAATTTTTGGTGGGCGCGTGAAAACAACAGTTACTCTGTTTTACTGTGTGTTACTTCGTGTAAGTTTAAATCATGTAAAATTTTATTTTATTTTGTAAATGAGCCGCAGTCTCATGTAGATATATTTTCATGTTTAAGAAATGAATACTATTTTTTCGTGTGTTGTTCCAAACCTATCTTATTATTTTTACTGTGAGTATTTATTAAGTCTCTGGAATAGTTTCGAGGTGCGCGAAATCCAAGTCTGGGAAATTAGCTCGCAGTTCGCGAAGGTAGCTCCGCGAAATCTGCTTCATGGTGCGCAAACCTAGTTTCGCGAATGTCATAGCTCTCTGCCTCTCCCCTCTGCGAAAACAAAAATTAAATTCGCCAAATATTTCTAACATGGTATCAGAGCAGGTTAAACATTGTTAGTGTAAAAACAAGTGTTTTTACCAACAGTAAAAATTGTTTTTCAGCATGCATTGTTTTTTAACACATTTACCGACAGGTAGAAAGCTTGTTTTTACGCTTAGAAATGGCAACATCAAGCACAAGTTTGACTAATCCTCAAATACCTTAGTTTAATGGAAAAAATTATGATTATTGGACTATTGCAATGAAGGCCCTGTTTTCTTCTCAAGGCATTTGGGATTTGGTGGAGAATGGTTTTCAAGAACCAACAGATGTAGCAGCATACAATCCTTATCTCAACAAGAAAGAGATGTGTTAAGGGACAACAAGAAGAAGGATTCAAAAGCCCTGTTTTATATTTTCCAAGCAGTACATGAAAGTATTTTCCCAAGGGTTACAGCAGCAGCAACGAAGTCCAAGCAAGCATGGGACATCCTCCAGACAGCCTACCAAGGCATGGCAAAAGTCAAAAAAACAAAGTTGCAAATGTTGAGGAGAGAATTTGAAACACTTTGTATGAAAGAGTCTGATAATATAGACTCATTTTTTACACATGTAAGTGGGTTGGTTACTCAAATCAGGTCTCATGGTGAGACACTTGAGGAAAGAAGAATAGTTGAGAAAGTTTTGAGAAGTCTTCCAGCAAGGTTTGAGGCCATTGTTATGGCCATAGAAGAGACAAAGGAGCCCTCACAGTTTACATTGGATGAGCTTAATGCATCACTAATTTCTCATGAACATAGACTGAATAGAGCAACAAGCTCCTCATTGGAACATGCCTTCAAGACACAAGTATAATTTGGTCAAGGTCGAGGCAGACGAAGATCATATGCTAGAGGAAGAGGAAGAAGCCCACAGAGAGGTGGAAGAAGTAGCCCTTCATGCTCAAATGGAAGAGGCAGCAATCAAAATCCAAGTCAAGGCCCAAGCCAAAATCAAGCACAAGGTCAGAGGTATGATAAATCTCAAGTTCAATGTCATTATTGTAAGAAGTATGGTCATTATGCAAATGAATGTAGAAAGAAGCAATATGATATTAGTAACAAACCAAATGTAAATTTCACAAGAGAAATCAGAACCATGATAGCATATTTCTAGCTTGTAATGTAGCACAAGAAAAACAGAGTGATATATGGCATCTAGATTCAGGGTGTAGCAACCACATGTCAGGAAACATAGAAATGTTTTCTAATCTAGATGAAAGTGTGAAATCTGAAGTGACATTAGGGATCGATATCAAAGTCTCTGTCATGGGAAAAGGAAGAGTTAATATCCTAACAAACAAGGGGGAGAAGAAATATATCTCTGATGTTTACTTTGTCCCCGGTCTGAAACATAATCTCATGAGCATTGGAAAGCTCATGCAAAAAGGCTACAATGTCTTCTTCAAAAATGATGTGTGCACAATTTTGGATAGGCCTCCAAGCAAACAGTTGATTGCAAAGGTTCAGATGACAAACAATAGAATGTTTCCCCTAAAAATAATATCAAGTTTGCAGAAAGAAGGTGCACAAGCACAACTATCTATGAACTCACAAGAAAATGGAAGAAAAGGGGCAGCTGTCACACAAGTAAACTTTCAAGCAGAGGTAAAAGATGAAAACTGGTTATGGTACTTGAGATTTGAACATCTCAACTTTGGAGGTTTGAATTTGCTGCATAAGAAAGGCATGGTGAAGGGTTTACCACTCATAGAAAAGCCAAACAACATATGTGAAGGATGTATCTTGGGAAAGCAACATCGAGAGACATTTCCCACAGGAAAGTCAGTGAGGGCAAAGGCACCTTTGGAGATTGTCCACTTAGATTTATGTGGACCAATGCAGAAATCATCAATTGGTGGCAGTCACTATGTACTGACCTTCATAGCTGACTACACAAGGAAGACATGGGTCTTTCTCCTAAAACAGAAAATTGAAGTGTTTGAGCACTTTCGCCAATACAAGGCTCTTGTTGAAAAGCAAAGTGGATACTTCATCAAAGTCCTTAGGATAGACATAGGTGGAGAATACATCTCAAATGACTTGCTTCAATTTTCCAAGGAACATGGAATTCATAGGCAATTTACAACAAGATATACACCGCAACAAAATGGTGTGGCAAACAGGAAGAATATGACCATTATGGAGATGGCAAGGAGTATGTTGAAAGCAAAGCATTTGCCAAGTGACTATTAGGCTGAAGTTGTTGCTTGTGCAGCGTATATCCTAAATAGATGTCCAACCAAAAGTGTCCAAAACATTGTTCCTGAAGAGGCATGGAGTGGAAGAAAGAATAGTGTCACTCACATGAGAGTTTTTGGATGTGTGGCTTATGCACATGTCTCGGATGAGTTGAGAAAGAAGTTGGACAGCCAGGGGGGGAAATGCATATTTGTTGGATACAGTGATGAATCCAAGGCATACAAACTCTACAATCCATTAACCAAGAAGTTCATAATCAACAAAGGTGTGCAGTTCATAGAAGAGGAAGCATGGGATGGAAGTTTAGAAAAGACAATCAATGTCAAAGCATGCATACAACATGAGGACAGAGAGGAATTAACAGCAGCAAGTAATTCCTCAACAGTGACTCGCTCTACTCCTATTCAAGCACAGCAAAGCAGGCAGCAAGCAACGCCATCAACAAATAATAGGACAGTTTCACGCAGCCAAGCAAGTGCTTCTCCAAGCACACTGCAAAGCGTGACACTAAGTGACATATCAAGTCCATCTTCAGCAAGCACAAGAAGGCCAAAATTCAGAAATTTAAATGGAATTTATGAGCAAGATGAAGTTGATAGTGGGGCAGGTCTGAATTCCTTATTTGCATTATTTTTCCATGTAGATGACACAATCCACTTTGAAGATGAAATCAAAGAAGAAAAATGGGTTGCGGAAATGGAGGAAGAAATAGAAGCAATTGAAAGAAATGATACATGAGATTTAGTGAGCCTTCCGAAAGGAAAACATGTTACTGGGGTAAAGTGGGTCTATAAGACCAAAAGTAAACGTTTTTCCAGTTCCTCATGGTCAAGAGCTATAGCGACGGATTCAATAATTCCCTGAGGAAGCATACCCAGTGACTTGAATGGAGCAAACAACGAATGTGTCGAATGAAGCATACAATGTGCAGCAGGGGACCCTATGGGGGTACAAGATGGTAGTAAACAGAGGGAAAGAATGAAAGGCACAAAGTAAGGCTAGTTGTCAAAGGATACAAGTAGCAGCATGGAAGAGATTACGCAAAGACATTTGCACCAGTCGCGCGGATGGAGGCAGTGCATGCAGTTGTGGCAATTGCTGCGTAGCATAAATGGACAGTGTATCAGATGGACGTAAAGTCAGCGTTCTTGAATGGAGTGCTAAAAGAGGAAGTGTATGTCGCGCAACTACCTGGTTATGAGATTGAAGGATAAGAAGACAAAGTATATCAGTTGAATAAAGCTCTTTATGGATTGAAGCAAGCACCGTGCTCATGGTACAGCAGGATAGATGCTTACTTGTTGAACAATGGTTTTGACAAATGTGACAGTGAGCCTACTCTCTACATCAAATAGAGTGAAGGTAAGATTCTGATTATCGTCTTATATGTAAATGAATTGATCTTTATAGGCAGTGATGGTTTCCTCATCACTGATTTTAAACAAGCAATGAAGAGTGAGTTTGAAATGACTGACTTGGGATTGCTAAGATATTTTTTGGGCATAGAAGTAAGCAAACAAAAAATGGCATTTTTATCTCTCAATCAAAGTATGTGGCAGAAATTTTGGAGAGGTTTAAAATGCAGAACAGCAAGTCTGCACCAATTCCAACTCTCACAGGGTTGAAGTTGAGCAAAGAAGATTGTAGCAGCAATGTCAATCCGACATTATACAAAAGCATGATAGGCAGCCTGATGTATTTAACCGCCACTAGGCCAGATATAATGCATGCAGTAAGTTTGGTGTCAAGGTTCATGGAGACACTCAACAAGACACATTGGCAAGCAGCGAAAAGGATTCTGAGGTATGTGAATGGGACAAAAAAGTATGGTGTTTTGTACATAGCAACTAGTGATTTCAGGCTAGTTGGTTACACTAACAGTGGTTGGGCAAGCAGTGTCGCTGAGAGAAAGAGCACGTCAGGATATGTTTTTCATTTGCGTTCTGGAGCCATTTCATGGGCCTCCAAGAAGCAGCCAATAATGTCACTTTCAATAGCAAAAGTTGGATATGTCGCAGAAACAGCAACATCGTGTCAAGAAGTTTGGATGAGAAGGATGTTGATGGATCTTCGTCATCACCAAGAGGGTGTGACAACTATTTTCTGCTACAACACCTCAGCAATTGCATTATCAAAGAATTTTGTCTTTCACAAAAGGACCAAGCATATTGATTCTAAATATCATTTTATTAGAGAGTTGATTAACAATGATGAAATCGTGTTGCAGCACTACAGGTCACAGGGACAGCTCGTTGATATTTTCACAAAGCCATTGGTAGGAGAAAATTTTGTTTATCTCAGAAACTGTTTGGGAATTGTCAATGGTGGCAGTTGTGACTAAGGGGGAGTGTTGGAAATAATAATCCCAACCACCGCAATAAACAGCCCGACAACAGCCATACATGTCAGATACTTTTGCAGCCATATATGTCAGAAATTTTTGCAGGTTGCATCTCAGCATGAAGATATAAGGTCTGAAGTCAGACGCGAACCATTAAGAAACCCAAAAAATTCATTTAAATAATTTATGTACTTAGGTAAAAGGATATGAGCAAGCATTAATTCAACAACCTTGCCCACACTCCAGAAACACCTGTGCAACTATGATCACACTCAACAACAACATCAAAATTAATTTCACTCTGTCATGAATTAAGAAAAGAGTGCAACTCTATGTGGAGAAAATGGTGGAGTAATTTTTTGTTGGGTGTGTGAAAACAACAGTTACTCTGTTTTACTGTGTTACTCCGCGTAAGTTTAAATCTCTGTAAAATTTTATTTTATTTTGTAAATGAGCCACAATCTCATGTAGATGTATTTTCATGTTTAAGAAATGAATGCTAATTTTTAATGTGTTGCTCCAAACCTATCTTGTTATTTTTACTATGAGTATTCATTAAGTCTTTGGAATAGTTTCGAGGTGCGCAAAATCAAAGTCTGGGAAATTAGCCTCGTGGTTCGCAAAGGTAGCTCTGCGAAATCTGCTTCGCGATGTGCAAACCTAGTTTCACGAAAGTAGCTTCACGAAAGTCATAACTCCCTGCCTCTCCCCTCTGTGAAAACGAAAATTAAATTTTCCAAATATTTCTTACAAACCTGTCGTTTTGACGTCTAATTTCACAGAGAAAACGTAAAATTCTATAATATCTTATTTCATAAGTCATGACTTGAAACATGTACATAACTCAGTTTAAAATTAAAAGTGTAATCTGAGTTCTGGACATGCTACTCTGTCCTCCCTGACGGATTGAAGATTTCTGATTGGGACTTGCAAGCAAACCTGGATTTGAGTCATTGGCTCCTTTAAAGTAATCTGGTACTTTCCACATACACCTGTTTGATTTCTTCATAACACAGATAGTTTCAACCCTGCTCTTCATATTTAATGTAAACTGGAAACCATATTTTTTATTTATCTTTGACAACATGTGTGGTTATGACTCTTATTTAAAATTTTATTGTTGCACGCTAGTTTTTTCCTGTAAAGTTCGTCGAATAAATCTCTGTCATGACTTGCATATTTTGACCAGACTTAATACTCATGAGTAACTTATTGTTTAAGAGGAAGAAACATACGATATCAAAACTTAGTCTTGGGATTGGATGTGAATTGAAAAAATTTATATTGTGAATAAGAATTCTAATTAAAATTTCATGAGCATGTGAGGTGAGCATGGAAGGACATGTTTCATGTAACTAAAATATGCAGATGAGTGTGGCATTGATTTTGTCTTGTTTGGTGAGAATTTTCCAAGAAAATAGAGAAGAAAGAAAGAAGAGTTTGCAATGGTGTGGACCTGGAAAGGGGTGGGTTTTTTTTTGTTGTTAGTGTCTAGTATTTCTAGATGGTCATGTGACCTAGAATATGGAATATTTCATGGAATATTAGATGGTTGTAGTGGTTGTATTAGAGCATTTGAATACACAGGTAAATATTTCAAAAGACTAGATGAATTGATTGAGGTTGCCCCAATGCTTGCTGGCTTGGGATTGTCTTTTCACCATGTACTGGGAATTCTGGCATATGGCACACCTCTGTCTTTAGTGATATTTGTAAGTTTTGGGAGGTGAAAAATTTATATGTGATTGAGATAAATACTTTGAAAAACAAAGGTGGAAAAATAGAGGGGTAACATTAAGTAATGAGAAGGAAGAACTTTAAATGGAAGGGAGGGAATCTAATGAAGGGGGATTAACATTCTAATTTGCCTAGGAATTGGTGAAAGGGTAGTGGTTAAATTGAAGTGTAGTGGCTTTTTCGTGGTATTTTCAGCCCTGGTATTGTCAGAATTTAAATAAAAAAAGGCTTTGAATGAGTGTGGAACTGTGATGCAGTCCAAGATGGCTTACTTTGCAGAACTGTGATACGGTCAAGCTGGCTTACTTTGGATGCTTCGACTAGTATTAAGTAGCAATGTTAGGGAACAAAATAACAGTCTTCCATTATCGCTTATTCCACACAACTCTTTTTTAACTCTGCCCAGCTGTCGACTTGACTCTCAGCCTGCCACTCTGTATAAAAAGATAATATGATGAAGGAAATCAGTCTCCTTGACTTTGATGGACTATTCTATTAAATGAATCAATCTAGAGAAGTATATGACTTTTCTTTCAAACTTTTGTATTTTTGTAAATAGAAGATATATGACTTCTTCTTCTTTAGATTTTTGTAAATATAATATTTAAAAAAAGACATAATATTCCATATGAGCCATCGCCAAAAAGATCATTTGAATGCAATTATGGGATTCTTATTTAATTGAAAAATAATTGATTATAAAATATTATTACCACCAACTCTATAACAAGTTCATAGCAACTCAAGATTTAAACAATTTTAATATACCAGAATGTTCTTGCAGTGGTTTTTGTGTACATATCAAACCGTCCAAATTGCAAATATGCCAAAGCACCCAATATGCTACACCCAACATCATTCCTATAAAGATTGGAACTAGCAGCTCCCAAATTTCCACCATAGACTTTCACTGCAAATGATCCATATGCATATGCCCCAACTGAAATAATAACACCAAACAAAGTAATTACGCCATGGAAAGGATAGTTTTATTACCATTGTTGGCTCTTGAGTAAGTGTAACAGGTGAGTTTATATTGACAGATGCAGCTGCATCCACTTAACACTGGGGTCAGGGCATAAACGATGAGAATGAAACACAAATTGAAAAAAATAAGAAATTTGGTGTTCTAGTAGCCATGAGACACACACTGTAAAACAGGAAGAAATTTGGTGTTCGGGAGGCCATGATGGAAGATTTCTTTACAAGTAAAATGTCAAACATCTGAATACAAAAACTCGTGCTAAATTTTTTTAATGTGTAACACAAAAAAAAAAACTAGTCATAAATTTACTGAAAACGTAAATTGACGAGCATGGAAAACAAACAAGCATCTCCAAAGTTTCAATTGACAGGCAAAAAAATATTTGAAATTCCAGGCCTGGCTATGACACACAGGTGTTTCTTTTCAGGCATTCTAAAGTAGAACTGGTAATTTTTAGTTATATATTGTCCATCAAAAATAACAAGTATTCATTTCATGATCTGTCCAAATGCAGGTAAGAGCAGGTGGCACGCAGATGTCAGAGGGAAAAAGCAGAGAATAGCCATAGCGAGAGTGATCCTGAAAAAACCCTTCCATTCTACTTTTAGACGAGGCTACCAGTGCTCTAGACGCAGAATCAGAGAAGATTGTTTAGGACACATTTGGTAAGGCTTCTATTGGGTGCACTACAGTGGTTGTGGCTCATTGTATCTCCACTATTCAGGGGGCAGATAAAATTGCAGTGATGCAAAAGGGTCAGGTCATCGAATTCGGTGGACACCAAGAACTGATAAGTAACCCAAATGGGGCATATATATCTTTACCGCAGATGTAACAAAAGGCCCCGTTACATGATACTAACGCTGCATCAAATACTCTAATGTCATCCTGAGTAAATAGCCAAAACTTAGATGATAACAAGTCACCCGCTAGATCAAATCAATTTGATAGTTGCATATCCTACCTGGAACAAGAAGAACTAAAATCCAATGTTGCGCCCAAATCTTCCTTTTGGAGGTTGCTTGCATTGAATGTTCCAGAATGGAAGAATACTCTCATGGGCTGTGTAGGCACCTTTAGATATGCAGCAACTCAAATAGCTTATTCTTTCACTATGGTAGCCATGATTTCCACGCTCTTTCTAAAAGACGGAAATGAGATCAGATCAAAAGAACTTATTGCATTCTTTTTGTAGCCCTAGCAGTGCATGTGTTTGTAGTGAATTTGGTTCAACACTATAACTTGGCAGCGGTGGGTGAGTTTCTAGCAAAAAGGATCCGCCAGAGAATGTTTCCAAAAATTCTTACATTAGAAGTTGGTTAATTCGATCAGGACCAAAATTCCAGAGGAGCTATTTGTTTAAAATTGGCCAATGAAGCTACTGTGGTAAGTACCCAATCCATTATATTTTTTTACAACTAATCTGTTTAACATTGTTAAAGCCCTACATATATACAATAAACCAATCGTTTAACATTGTTAAGGCTTTATATATATTCAGCTAAGATCCTTGGTGGGAGATCATGTTTCACTCCTAGTAGCATAACTATAACAGTGACTCTAAGAATGTTGGTAGCTTGGAGACTTGCTATTGTCTTGACCGTTGTGCAGTTGTTGTTGGTGCTTTGTTTCTACACTAGAAACGTCCTCCTTAAAAGGGTTTCGGGTAAGTCTGTTAAAGCGCAGAATCAAGGTAGCCAAGCAGCCTTCGAATGTGTCACACATCACATAACCAGTGTTTCGGGCAAGTCTATTAAAGTGCAGAATCAAGGTAGCCAAGAGGCCTTCGAATGTGTCACAAATCATATAACCATAGTGGCTTTTTTCTCTCAAAGAGAAAATTATTAATATTTTTGACTCCACATAGACAGGCCCACATAGCGACATCAATAAACAGTCTTGGTTCGCAGGATTGGCCCTGGGAACTTCTAAGTTTCTTGAAATATGCTATTGGCCATTTGAGTTTTGGTACGGAGGGAAGCTCATAGCACAAGGTGTTATCAGTTTTCATGATTTTTTATTGAACCATTTTATATTTGGAAGATTGGGTCGCATGATAGCAGATGCTGGAAGTATGAATTCTGACCTGGCCAAAGGGTCTGATGTTGTCATGTCCGTGTTTGCAATTTTGGACAGAAATAACCTTATAAACCCAGAGAACCGTGGTGCGGTTAACCATGAGAAAGTCCAAGGCTATGTAGCGCTCAATAATGTGGACTTTGCTTATCCAACTCATCCAAATGCTATGATCTTGAGAAACTTCAACCTGAAAATCAACGCAGGGAGCAGCATGCACTAGTTGGAAAGAGTGAGTGTGGTAAGTCCACTATCATCGAATTGATAGAGAGATTCTATGATCCACTGAAAGGGACAGTACTTGTTGATGGGAAAGATATAAAGAGCTTCAATTTGTGGTCATTCAGAGAGCATATAGATCTTGTAGGGCAGGAGCCAACCCTTTTTGCTGGGAGCATCCAGGAGAACATTGCCTATGGTAAAGAGAATGCAACTGAGGCAAAAATAATAGATGCTTCCAAGGCTGCTAATGCCCATGAATTCATTTGGTAAGTTGACTGAAATAAATCTTTAATTACAATTACTCTCTAAGTTTTTCAATTTAAGTATTATTAAGGAATGGTGAACAAATATTTTAGGAGCTTGAAGGATGGATACAAAACGAGCACAGAGAACACGGCTGTCTAGGGGCTAGAAGCAAAGGATAGCGATAGCAAGGGAAATTATAAATAATCCAAGCATATTACTATTGGACAAGGCAACCAGTGCATTGGATGCTTATTCGGAGAAGGTAGTTCAAGAGGCATTTGTTGGAACTACTACATAGCTACATGCGGACTCTTAGTTAGAACATGGGACTACATGCAAGATTCTTTCTGCATGATTTACTCCTTGATTTGCTCCTTCATTAACTCCACAACTGATTATATCTTCTGTATGATTTACTCCCTGATTTGCTCCTTTAACTCCGCAACTGGTTAGTTCTTCTACATGATTTACTCCCTGATTTGCTCCTTCTTTCACTCTACAACTCACTAGTTCTCTCCGGAACGTGTTGTAGGTGTTGAGTCTTCTCATTGATCACCACTATGGTGCATTACCTTGGGATCTTCACCCAATAATGCTATATCATGAGCAATGTAACCTATTTTCTAATGAATCATTCTTTTGTTCTTTCGATTTTCTTTTATTGTTTTTGCTCTGCAAAGATGTGCGTTCAACCTTTACTCCCATCCAAAGAAGGAAGGGTACACCAAGCCTTTCAATGACTCCTCCGGCTCGAGAAATGAGAAAGGGAAGAAGGAAACAGATGCACCTACTGTCAAAGAGGATTCCATCCAGAATCCTCTTGCATGAAGAAAAAAATTGACCAAATGGTAGAAATCCTTCAAAAGCACAACCTTGGGGACCACATCCCTCAGGGCACTAAGAAGAAAACTGAGGATCTTCCACACGGGAAAGGTAACAATTTTCACGCTTTATCTGCAATTAATTCTTCACTTGATGCATGGATTATAGATTCTCGTGCATCACATCATATGGTTGCTGCAAAGGAAGTCTATTACTGTTTGGATGCATGCAAAAGACCTCCCATCCTCATGGGAGATGACTCACCTATTGAGCTCACCAGAAAAGGTAGAGTGGAACTTTTACACGGAAGCTTTGAAGATGTGCTTCATGTTCCAAAACTTTTGGTAAACCTGCTTTCAATTTATCAAATCACTCATTCCGACACCAGAAAAAGAGTGGAATTCACTCCAGATGCAGTGAACATATATGACCTACATAACAGCTTCAAATTGCAACCGGTGAGGTAAACAATGGAGCCAGACTGTATACATTTTCTAAATTTATTCAATCTGAACCCTCCTTATTGCTTACACATGCTGATGATATTAGTAGGCTTTGGCATGAGAGGTTTGGTCACTTAAATTACAATTATATGCAACAACTAAGCAAGCATGAGATGGTGGAAGGCTTGCCAAATATCAGTTTCTCCAAAGGCGTTTGTGAAGGGTGTGTCCTTGGCAAACATCCTAGAGAAAAGTTTGACACTGGCAAGACTCACAGAGCATCCTCTCCTCTAGATCTAATCCATAGTGATCTCATGGGGCCTTTTCCTCGTCCTGCCATAAACAAAGCATGATATGTGCTTACATTTATTGATGATTTCTCACGGTATACTTCAGTGTATCTTCTCGGGGCCAAATCTAAAGTTTTGCGCACTTTGAAGATTTCAAAGCACTAGTTGAGACACAGTCAGAGAGAAAGATCAAAGCCCTCCGTACAGACAATGGGTGGGAATATTTTAACACAACACTTCAGAACCTTTACCTTGAATTCAGCATACAGTTGCAGTACATAGTTCAATACACTCCACAGAAGAACGGAGTTACTGAGAGAAAGAATCGATCTCTCAAAGAGATGGCTTCCTGCATGTTGCATGCTAGTCATTACCTCATAAGCTATGGGCTGAAGCACTTAATTGTGCTAACTACATCCAAAACATATCTCCTCATAAGTCTGTCAAGGATTAGACCCCCTTTGAGACCTAGAGTGGCACTAAACCAGAGGTCACCCACTTTCATGTTTTCGGCTCGTGAGCATGGGCCAAGATCCCCTCTAAAAAGAGGAAAGCTCTTGATCCACAGAACATTAAGTGCATCTTTGTTAGAGACCTTGATGGTGTGAAGGGATAGCGACTCCTAATTTCCTCTACGGACAAGATCATCATTGAGCGAAGTGTCAAATTTGAGGAAAGTCTCTCGCATGCACTCAATTGCCGCATGCAGACACCTTTTATCTACCTCATTTCCGAGATGATGACTTAGTACACTCAAATGAAAATACAGAGCATGCAGATGTCGTAGTAGAGCATGCAAATGCAGAGACAGAGTCTTCAAATACAAATCCAGTGCATGCATATGATGATCCACATCCAAGCCCAAATCGGGCTTCCAACAGTGAATCAAATTCCCCTGTCATAAATCATAGAACAAGGAGCTTATGTGAGATATATGCACAAGACCACCCAGCTGCTAGAAATGGTTTTGTGGGGGATAATTCTGATCTGCAGAGGACTAGCTTAGAGTTTATTGAGCCTCCTCTTGTCCTCACTGCCACTAAACTATCGCCATCCTAGCATTGTCATTTGGTTCAGTCTTCTGATCCACAGTCTTATGCTGAGGCTGCTGGGCATCCATCTTGGGAGTCTACCATGGAGAAGGAGTATAACTCCCTCCTCGACAACCAGAACTAGGATCTGGTCCCCCTTCTTTCAAGAAGGAAACTTGTTCGATGCAAATGGGTCTACAGGACCAAAAGTGCTGCAGATGGGCGAATCACCAGACGGAAAGCAAGGCTAGTAGCCAAAGGCTTCCAACAAGTGCATCGCATTGATTATGACGAGACCTTTGCTCCAGTAGAAAATATGGATTCCATATGCCTTACACTTGCCATTGCGGCTGCCCAGGGGGTGGGAAGAACATTAGATGGATGTGAAGAATGCCTTTCTTCATGGAGACCTATCTGAGGAGATTTACATGGAGCAGCCACATGGTTTCATTCAGGATTCATCTTTGATCTGTAGACTGAAGAAATCTCTCTATGGCCTTAAGCAGGCCCCGAGAGCTTGGTATACGAAGATGGATTCTTTTCTCTTATCACAAAACTTTGAAGGATGTAACTCTGATCTGAATGTTTACATGCTCAGGACACATTATTCTCTACTTAACTTAGTTTTGTATGTGGATGATCTCCTAATCACCGGTAGCTCGGCTTCAGAAATTGCTACATTCAAGAGAGCCTTGCATGATAGGTTCTTGATGATGGAAATGGGTCCATTACACTTCTTTCCTGGTCTTGAGATCAGCCACGACGCCATAGGCATCAAACTCTCTCAGGCTCAGTATGCACAAGATCTCCTCGAGAGATTTCGCATGACTGACTGCAAGCCAGCACCGACTCCTTTTCTGTCTGGGGTCCACCTTGAGGATGGAGGTGACACTCCATTAGTTGACAGCACTCTCTACTGACAGCTAGTGGGGAGCTTATTGTACCTCACCCACTCCAGACCATATCTCTCATATGCAATAGGGGCAATTTCCAGATACATGCAGGAGCCACATCCGCTACACTGGAAATGCTGCCAAGCGCATCCTCCGATACGTGCAGGACACCATCACCTTCGGGAGTCACTATGCAGCAGGCACTGCATTGAATATCCTTGGCTTCACAGATTCTAATTGGGCGGGCAACAGCATTGATCCCAAGTCCACCTCCGGATATTCACTCAGTCTAGGATCTAGCCCTATCTGTTGGTCGAGCAAGAAGCAGGCTACTATTGCTCTCTCTTCAGTTGAGGCCGAGTACAGAGGAGTATTCAACATCACCATTTAGGCTCTATGGCTACAGCACTTCCTCACTGAGTTGGGTGTCCAGTTCCGCCAGCCCATTGTCATCTGGTGTGCAACCAAAGCACTCTCAAATTTTGCAGGGATCTAATACAGTGGCAGCGGACAAAGCACATAGAGATCCATATGCACTACATCAAAGACTTAGTACATGATCGGGCCATTGATTTACAGTTCTGTCCTTCCACAGAACAGACTACAGACATATTCACCAAGACATTCATTGAGCAGAATTTTTGCTCTCTACACGATCGTCTTGGAGTGAAGGACACAGCTGCTTAGCAACTGTCTTTTCTTCCTCTTTTATTAGTTTCCAGGCCCCATTTTCTATTTTTCCCATAGTTGGGTGTTCAGGGAGCGTGTTGGAAGATACTACACGGCTAGTGGATGGACTCTTAGTTAGAGCCTGGGACTAACATGCAAGATTTCTTTCTGCCATGATTTACTCCTTGATTTGCTCCTTCTTTAACTCCACAACTGGTTAGTTCTTCTGCATGATTTACTCCCTGATTTGCTCCTTCTTTAACTTCGCAACTGGTTAGTTCTTCTGCATGATTTACTCCCTGATTTGCTCCTTCTTTCACTCCGCAACTGGCTAGTTCTCTCCAGAACGTGTTGTAGGTGTTGAGTCTTCTCATTGATCACCACTATGGTGCATTACCTTGGGAGCTTCACCCAGTAATGCTATATCATGAGCATTGTAACCTATTTTCTAATGAATCATTCTTTTGTTCTTTCGATTTTCTTTTATTGTTTTTGCTCTGCAAAGCTGTGTGTTCAACCTTTACTAGCTAGATTCATCTGTGCAGGTTTTCTAACACATTTACATGGTATCAAATCCCACAGGTTTCTAGATAAAAGGTGCACCAGTACTTTATTTTGCAGGTATTATAGCTTGGAGATCGAAGATCGACAGAAAAAATGGAGTTTCCCAAAGCATTGATCCTAACACCGTACAACTATCATGAATGGAAGGACCAAATGGCTCAATACCTTCATCAAAAAGGGTTGTACATGATTACTATGGCTACAGAAGTGGAACCCACTTCAGCCATAGATAAATCCAGGTACCTCAACCGCATGGATGAGACCCATGGATCCATATGCATGTGCATCTCCCCAGAGTTGTAGTTTCATCTATCTACCTGCAATACTCCTAATGAGATTTGGAAAAAGGTTGAAGAAATCTACGGGAAATAGGATGAGATGAAAGGACATCTGCTCGAAGTGGAGCTGCTGTCATTGGATCCACAGAACTGTGACAAAATTCAAGACTTCTTTACCAAATTTAATGATCTATTGCTACAACTCAAGGGTTGTGGAATTGACAAATCAAAGGAGGAGAGTCGACAAGTTCTCTCTATTATGTCAAAGCTTGGACCAGAATACTTCGTCTTTGTGTCTACATTTCATTCAGTAAGGCTCACAACAGGTAAATCCTACATTATGCCTTCTCTCAAAGAATTTATGGAGTCCCTTACTTTTGAGCAAGATAAACTCATTGGCATGGGGAAAATCAAACCTCCAAAATCACATGCACTTGTTGCGCATGATGGCAGCCACAATAAAAATCACATATCTAATTCAAATCAGAAAAATCAGTAGCAAAAAGACAAGGAAAAAGTGCATTCCCGCCCAAAGAAGGAAGGGTACACCAAGCCCTTCAATGACTCCTCCGACTCGAGAAATGAGAAAGGGAAGAAAGAAAACAAATACACCTACTGTCAAAGAGGATTCCATCCAGAATCCTCTTGCATGAAGAAATAAATTGACCAAATGGCAGAAATCCTTCAAAAGCACAACCTTGGGGACCACATTCCTCAGGGCGCTAACAAGAAAACTGAGGATCCGCCACACGGGAAAGGTAACAATTTTCATGCTTTAGTTGCAATTAATTCTTCCCCTGATGCATGGATTATAAATTATAGTGCATCACATCATATGGTTGCTGCAAAGGAAGTCTATTCCTCTTTGGATGCATGCAAAGGACCTCCCATCCTCATGGGAGATGACTCACCTATTGAGGTCACCAGAAAAGGTAGAGTGGAACTTTTACACGAAAGCTTTGAAGATGTGCTTCATGTTCCAAAACTTTTGGTAAACCTGCTTTCAATTTATCAAATCGCTCATTTCAGCACTGGAAAGAGAGTGGAATTCACTCCAGATGCAGTGAACATATATGACCTACATAGCAGCTCCAAAATTGCAACCGGTGAGGTAAACAATGGAGCCAAACTGTATACATTTTCTGAATTTATTGAATCTGAATCCTCCTTATTGCTTACACATGTTGATGATATTCATAGGCTTTGGCATGAGAGGTTTGGTCACTTAAATTACAAGTATATGCAGCAACTAAGCAAGCATGAGATGGTGGAAGGCTTGCCAAATATTAGTTTCTCCAAAGGAGTTTGTGAAGGGTGTGTCCATAGCAAACATCCTAGAGAAAAGTTTGACACTGGCAAGACTCATAGAGCATCCTCTCCTCTAGATCTAATCCATAGTAATCTCATGGGACCTTTTCCTCATCCTCCATGAACAAAGCATGGTATGTGCTTACATTTATTGATGATTTTTCACGGTATACTTCGGTGTATCTTCTCAGGGCCAAATCTGAAGTTTTTGCGCACTTTGAAGATTTCAAAGCACTAGTTGAGACACAGTCAGATAGAAAGATCAAAGCCCTCCCTACAGACAATGGGGGGGAATACGTTAACACAACACTTCAGAACCTTTACCTTGAGGCCGGCATATAGGTTCGGTACATAGTTCCATACACTCCACAGCAGAACGGAGTTACTGAGAGAAAGAATCGATCTCTCAAAGAGATGGCTTCCTGCATGTTGCATGCTAAGTCATTGCCTCATAAGCTATGGGCTGAAGCACTTAATTGTGCTAACTACATCCAAAACAGATCTCCTCATAGGTCTGTCAAGGATTAGACCCCCTTTGAGACCTAGAGCGGCACTAAACCAGAGGTCACCCACTTCCGTGTTTTCGGCTCGTGAGCATGGGCCAGGATCCCCTCTAAAAAGAGGAAAGTTCTTGATCCAGAGATCATTGACTGCATCTTTGTTGGAGACCCTGATGGTGTGAAGGGATATTGACTCCTAGTTTCCTCTACGAACAAGCTCATCATTGAGCGAAGTGTCAAATTTGAGGAAATTCTCCCGCATGCACCTCAATTGCCGCATGCAGACACCTTTTATCTACCTCATGTCCGAGATGATGACTCAGTACACTCAAATGCAAATACAGAGCATGCAGATGCCGCAATAGAGCATGCAGATGCAGAGACAGAGTCTTCAGATACAAATCCAGTGCATGCATATGATGATCCACATCCAAGCCCAAATCAGGCTTCTAACAGTGAATCAAATTCCCTTGTCATAAATCATTGAACAAGGAGCTTATGTGAGATATATGCGCAAGACCACCCAGCTACTAGAAATGGTTTTGTGGGGGATAATTCTAATTTGCAAAGGACTAGCTTAGAGTTTATTGAGAATCCTCTTCTCCTCACTGCCATTGAACTATCGCCATCCTGGCATTGTCATTTGGTTTAGTCTTCTGATCCGCAGTCTTATGCTGAGGCTGCTGGGCATCCATCTTGGGAGTCTGTCATGGAGAAGGAGTATAACTCCCTCCTCGAGAACCAGACCTGGGATCTGGTCCCCCTTCTTTCAGGAAGGAAATTTGTTTGATGCAAATGGGTCTACAAGACCAAAAGTGCTGCAGAGGGGCAAATCACCAAACGGAAAGCAAGGCTAGTAGCCAAAGGCTTCTAACAAGTGCATGGCATTGATTATGACGAGAGCTTTCCTCCAGTAGCAAAGATGGATTCCATATGCCTTACACTTGCCATTATGGCTGCCCAGGGGTGGGAAGTACATTAGATGGATGTAAAGAATGCCTTTCTTCACGGAGACCTATCTGAGGAGATCTACATGGAGAAGCCACATGGTTTCTTTTAAGATTCATCTTTGATCTGTATACTGAAGAAATCTCTCTACGGCCATAAGCAGGCCCTGAGAGCTTGGAATGCGAAGATGAATTCTTTTCTCTTATCACAAAACTTTGAAATATGTAAGTCTGATCCGAACGTTTACATACTTAGGACACATGATTCTCTTCTTATTTTAGTTTTGTATGTGGATGATCTCCTATCACCGGCAGCTTGGCTTCAGCGATTGCTACAGTCAAGAGGGCCTTGCATGATAGGTTCTTGATGATGGACATGGGTCCATTACACTTCTTTCTTGGTCTTGAGATCACCCACGATGCCACAAGCATCAAACTCTCTCAGGCTAAGTATGCACGAGATCTCCTCGAGAGATTTTTGCATGACTGACTGCAAGCTAGCACCGACTCCTTTTCTGTTTGAGGTCCACCTTGAGGATGGAGGTGACACTCCATTAGTTGACAGCACTCTCTATCGACAGCTAGTGGGGAGCTTATTGTACCTCATCCACTCTAGACCAGATCTCTCATATGCAGTAGGGGCAATTTCCAAATACACGCAGGAGCCGCATGCGCTACACTGGAATGCTGCCATGCGCATCCTCCGATACATGCAGGGCACCATCACCTTCAGGATTCACTATGCAACAAGCACTACATTGAATCTCCTTGGCTTCACAGATTCTGATTGGGCAGGCGACAACATTGATCGCAAGTCCACCTCTGGATATTCACTCAGTCTAGGATCTGGACCTATCTGTTGGTCGAGTAAGAAGCAGGTTACTATTGCTCCCTCTTCAGCTGAGGCCAAGTACAGAGGAGTAGTCAACATCACCATTCAGGCTCTGTGGCTACAGCACTTCCTCACTAAGTTGGGCGTCCAGTTCCACCAGCCCATTGTCATCTGGTGTGCAACCAAAGCACTCTCAAATTTTGCAGGGATCCAATACAGCGACAGTGGACAAAGCACATATAAATCCATATGCACTGCATCAAAGACTTAGTACATGATCAGGTCATTGATTTGCAGTTCTTTCTTTCCACAAAAAAAACTATAGACATCTTCACCAAGACATTCACTGAGCATAAGTTTCGCTCTCTGCACGATCGTCTTGGAGTGAAGGACATAGTTACTTAGCAACTGTCTTTTCTTCCTCTTTTCTTTTGATTACATTGTATTTTCAGGGGGGATTTTTCCCACAAGGTTTTCCCTCTTTCTTCAATTTTAGTACAAGTTGCACTGTATTTTGGGTGACCTTTGGCCTTAGTTGCCAAGGCCCATTTTCTATTTTTTCCCATAGTGGTGTTCAGGGGGGGTGTTGGAACTACTACACACCTACATGCGGACTCTTAGTTAGAGCATGGGACTACATGCAAGATTCCTTCTGCATGATTTACTCCTTGATTTGCTCCTTCTTTAACTCCGCAACTGGTTAGTTCTTCTACATGATTTACTCCCTAATTTTCTCCTTCTTTAACTCCGCAACTTGTTAGTTCTTCTGCATGATTTACTCCCTGATTTACTCCTTCTTTCACTTCGCAACTATCTAGTTTTCTCTGGAACATGTTGTAAATGTTAAGTCTTCTTATTGATCACCACTATGGTGCATTACCTTGGGATCTTCACCGAGTAATGTTATATCATGAGCATTGTAACCTATTTTCTAATGAATCATTCTTTTGTTCTTTCGATTTTCTTTTATTGTTTTTGCTCTGCAAAGCTGTGTGTTCAACCTTTACTAGCTAGATTCATCTGTGCAGGTTTTCTAACACATTTACATGGTATCAGATCCCACAGGTTGCTAGATAAAAGGCACACCAATACTTTATTTTGCAGGTATTACAGCTTGAAGATCGAAGATCAATAGAAAAAATGGAGTTTCCCAAAGCATCGATCCTAACTCCTTACAACTGTCACCAATGGAATGACCAAATGGCTCGATACCTTCGTCAAAAAGGCTTGGACATGATTACTATGGCTATAGAAGTGGAACCCACTTCAGCCATACATAAATCCAGGTACCTCAACCGCATGGATGAGGCCCATGGATCCATATGCATGTGCATCTCCCCAGAGTTGTAGTTTCATCTATTTGCCTGCAATACTCCTAATGAGATTTGAAAAAAGGTTGAAGAACTCTATGGGAAATAGGATGAGATGAAAGAACATCTGCTCGAAGTGGAGCTGCTGTCATTGGATCCATGGAACTGTGAAAGAATTCAAGACTTCTTCAACAAATATAATGATCTATTGTTGCAACTCAAGGGTTGTGGCATTGACAAATCCAAGGAGGAGAGTCGCCAAGTTCTCTCTATTATGTCAAATCTTGGACCATAATACTTCATCTTTGTCTCTACATTTCATTTAGTAAGGCTCGCAACAGGTAAATCCTACACTATGCCTTCTCTCAAAGAATTTATGGAGTCCGTTACTTTTGAGCAAGATAAACTCATTGGCATGGGGAAAATCAAACCTCCAAAAGCACATGCACTTGCTGTGCATGATGGCAGCCACAATAAAAATCACATATATAATTCAAATCAGAAAAATCAGCAACAAAAAGCGCATTCCCATCCAAAGAAGGAAGGGTACACCAAGCCCTTCAATGACTCCTCCGGCTCGAGAAATGAGAAAGGGAAGAAAGGAAATAGATGCACCTACTGTCAAAGAGGATTCCATCCAGAATCCTCTTGCATCAAGAAACAAATTGACCAAATGGCATAAATCCTTCAAAAGCACAACCTTGGGGACCACATCCCTCAAGGCGCTAAGAAGAAAACTGAGGATCTGCCACACGGGAAAGGTAACAATTTTCATGCTTTAGTTGCAATTAATTATTCCCCTGATGCATGGATTATAGATTCTAGTGCATCACATCATATGGTTGCTACAAAGGAAGTCTATTCCTCTTTGGATGCATGCAAAGGACCTCCCATCCTCATGGGAGATGACTCACCTATTGAGGTCACCAAAAAAGGTAGAGTAGAACATTTACACAGAAGCTTTCAAGCTGTGCTTCATGTTCCAAAACTTTCAGTAAACATGCTTTCAATTTATCAGATCACTCATTCCGGCACCGGAAAGAGAGTGGAATTCACTCCAGATGCGGTGAACATATATGACCTACATAGCAGCTCCAAAATTGCAACTGGTGAGGTAAACAATGGAGCCAGACTGTATACATTTTCTTAATTTATTGAATCTGAATCCTCCTTATTGCTTACACATGTTGATGATATTAGTAGGATTTGGCAAGAGAGGTTTGGTCACTTAAATTACAAGTATATGCGGCAGCTAAGCAAGCATGAGATGGTGGAAGGCTTGCCAAATATCAGTTTCTCAAAGGAGTTTGTGAAGGGTGTGTCCTTGGCAAACATCCTAGAGAAAAGTTTGACACTGGCAAGACTCACAGAGCATCCTCTCCTCTAGATCTAATCCATAGTGATCTCATGCGGTCTTTTCCTCATCCTTCCATCAACAAAGCATGGTATGTGCTTACATTTATTAATGATTTCTCACGGTATACTTCGGTGTATCTTCTCAGGGCCAAATTTGAAGTTTTTGCTCACTTTGAAGATTTCAAAGCACCAGTTGAGACACAGTCACAGAGAAATATCAAAGCCCTCCATACAGACAATGGGGGGGAATATGTTAACACAACACTTCAGAACCTTTGCCTTGAGTCTGGCATACAGTTGTAGTACATAGTTCCATACACTCCACAGCAGAACGGAGTTACTGAGAGAAAGAATCGATCTCTCAAAGAGATGGCTTCCTGCATGTTGCATGCTAAGTCACTGCCTCATAAGCTATGGGCTGAAGCACTTAATTGTGCTAACTACATCCAAAACAGATCTTCTCATAGGTTTGCCAAGGATTAGACCCCCTTTGAGATCTAGAGCGACACTAAACTAGAGGTCACCCACTTCCATGTTTTCAGCTCCTGAGCATGGGCCAGGATCCCCTCTAAAAAGAGGAAAGATCTTGATCCACAGAGCATTGAGTGCATCTTTGTTGGAGGCCCTGATGGTGTGAAGGGATACTGACTCCTAATTTCCTCTACAGACAAGCTCATCATTGAGCGAAGTGTCAAATTTGAGGAAAGTCTCTCGCATGCACCTCAATTGCCGCATGTAGACACCTTTGTCTACCTCATGTCCGAGATGATGACTCAGTACACTCAAATGCAAATACAGAGCATGCAGATGTCGTAGTAGAGCATGCATATGCAGAGACGAAGTCTTCAGAAACAAATCAAGTGCATGCATATGATGATCCACATCCAAGCCCAAATCGGGCTTCCAACATTGAATCAAATTCCCTGTCATAAATCATAGGACAAGGAGCTTACTTGAGATATATGCACAATACCACCCAGCTGCTAAAAATGGTTTTGTGGGGGATAATTCTGATCTGCAGAGGACTAGCTTAGAGTTTATTGAGCCTCTTATTATCCTCACTGCCACTGAACTATCGGAATCCTGGCATTGTCATTTGGTTCAGTCTTCTGATCCACAGTCTTATGTTGAGGCTGTTGGGCATCCATCTTGGGAGTCTGCCATGGAGGAGGAGTATAACTCCCTCCTCGAGAACCAGACCTGGGATCTGGTCCCCCTTCTTTCAGGAAGGAAACTTGTTCAATGCAAATGGGTCTACAGGACTAAAAGTGCTACAGATGGGCAAATCACTAGACGGAAAGCAAGGCTAGTAGCCAAATGCTTCCAACAAGTGCATGGCATTGATTATGATGAGACCTTTGCTCCATTAGCAAAGATGGATTCCATACGCCTTACACTTGCCATTGCAGCTGCCCAGGGGTGGGAAGTACATTAAATGGATGTGAAGAATGCCTTTCTTCACAGAGACCTATTGTTTGGTCAATTTAGTGTTTCCTAAATTGCTACATTAATTATCAATCCGGGATTCGTAAGCTGACGAAGTGTGGCACACTATATGTGCAAGATAACCTATTTCTTACTTTTGTCGTTTTTTATTTTTATGTTATTTTGGGGTTTTTATCCTGTTTATCTCCTGATGTGAATTAAATTCTACTCCTAAGTTTCTAGAAGGCAAGTATGGTGATAGGTTTTAAGGCAATTATGTCCTTTATAAGGGTTACCAAAACTTAACACCTCAGAAGGTCTTAGAACATTCTAGTGAAAAATAATACTTAAATCAAGAATGAAAAAAATATGCTGCTATTTAAAACAAGTAATTAATGAACTACTGATTATGAAACTATCATCTCTGCTACTGTCTAAATATAGAAAAATGATTTAAGCTACTGCACTCAAGGAAATCAAAGATTGCAAAGAAAGTAAAACTAAAATTAAATTACATCATCCATATTTCGATCCCTCGCCAGTTAGTCTAGCTATGGCTTTCGGAGGTAACTGTCATGAAATGAGAAATCCAATATCTAATTGCAGAAAAGTAAACTAACATCAAATCACAACATTCATATTTCGATCCCTCGCCAGTTAGTCTAGCTATGGCTTTCGGAGGTAACCGTTAATGACATGAGCAATCCAATATCTAATTGCAGAAATGTAAACTAAAATCAAATCACAACATTCATATTTCGATCCCTCGCCAGTTAGCCTAGCTATGGCTTTCGGAGGTAATCATCAATGACATGAGCAATCCAATATCTAATTATAGAAAATTAAACTAAAATTAAATCACAACATTCATATTTCAATCCCTCGCCAGTTAGTCTCGCTATGGCTTTCGGAGGTAACTGTCATTGAAATGAGCAAGTTGATTTCTAACTAACCTAACAAAGCAAATGAACAAAAGTGAACTCAACAAAACAAAAACGGAATTAAAGAAACCAAGAAAAGCAAAGTCAGCAAAGAATCAATTCCATATCACTAGTTATTATGAAAAATATATACAAATGCTCGGGCTGCCTACTCTATCCTCAAACATGCACACACTGATCAGCGTTATACAAACCCTGTAAGGTTATGGACAGAAGTGAAATGTTAGAAATATATACACAAGCGAATAGCTATAAAACATGTGCAGTAAAAATAAAGAAATGATACATAAAAACTATACAGCAACAATGCAAACGAAACCTCAGTGTGTAGGGCCCTCTGCACAACCTCTGCCAACAGGCTATCAATCCAAAATCACGTTTACGCAAGAATGTAGAACAGAGTCTTCTTATATATATCTCAAAACACAGTTATAGCAATAAACTAATGTCACGACACAGTGAGTTCTTAACAACAAAAAATACATTGCAAAAGCTAGCTACTATGCGTATAAGAACGCGTTATTTATAGCAAAGCTTACATAACTGTTTTCCTGTAAAACTACGTGAACAGAGGACACGTGAAGAACAACGTCCATGGATTTAGCATCATGGTCACCGAGATTAGGAAATATATTGAAATTGGTTGTTGGATCCACATCGTGGTCAGCCTACAGGTGTCAGCGTGCCTCTAAAGATCTAGAAACGGCCACGAAAGTCTTCACGTGCTTGAAAACGGAGTCCTGTTGCTGTAGGACTCTCCTATTTGACCACCACTTGACCACCATTGACCACGACCTTCTTTGATGAATCTAGCTGGACCAATGGGACCTGACCCATGTCCAGGTCATTTCCGACTTGCCCATGTGGCTTGCTTTGCCTCGTGACACCTGCAACCTGTAGTTTTACAAAAACGGCTACGGAAAGTTGAACCAACTCTGGAAAGTGACAAGATTTCGCAGCTCATAAGCAAAAATCTAGTTCAAACAGCAAACACAAGGTCATAGTCAAAAAACCACTTTAAATTCTCTTTTATGTCTAATATGCAATGATGTTGATAGCTTAGAAGGTCCGGGTGAATGGAAAGAATATAGAAAAATGTGTAGGAAAGATGTAAGTTCAGGGCTCAACATACCCCCACTGTGAAGGTGTTGCATGTCCCCATGCAACCAAAATTTTGACTATCCCCCCTTCAAATCATATGCTCTGAGACTTCTGCCAGAACATCCAGCCCTCTTCTTCTCTTTCTTGGTGCTGCTAACATCCTGGGCTTCCTCATCAAGCATCTGAATTTGAGATTGATCAGTGCTCTACTTATCTTCCTGCACTTTTTCTTCAATTTCCTGTTCTTTTTCTGCCATAGCCCAAGATGTAGCATGGTATTGTCATGAATGATCTTATCCAGTCTCCTTTGTTCCTTTAATGCTTCATTTTCATGTTTAATGTCTCTATTTAGGACCTCTAGCTCAAAAACTTTCCTGTTTCAATGATTGGATTTGAGTGTCATGTGCTGGATGAGGCTGGATGGATGAAGTGCTTGGACCTGTGGCTCTCTTTTCCAAGGATTCTATATAATCATACATCTCTTGCTGATTCAGATCTATCTTGGGTGAAGTTTTCCTTGGGCTAACCCCAAAGTCCTGCTGAGGAGGACTGATTTCAAAGTCTGGCCGAGAAGGACTTATGTCAACATCTGGAGGATTGGTTTCAATATTTGGCTGAGAATGAGGTGGGCTACGGCCAGCTGGAGGTTGTTCCGGTGTTCCCTCTCCTAAGTCAATAAATTGGGGCCCTTTTGTTTTTGCTTTTCTCCACTTTCCTCTAAGCCTGATGGTTCTCCTTAAATGTTGTGGGCTAGTGCCCTCTTCCTCCATACTCTGTTTTTCTTTTTCTTTCTTCCTGGCTGCAGTTGATTGTCCTTGAAGGTGAGTTAGCCTTTCAGACAGTGTTTGGTGGTCCTCTTCTAAGGAAGGTTTTGGTGATTGGTAGACGTCCTCTATGTTTCTTTTCCCTTTCAATTTTCTTTGCTTTTTATCCTTCGTTCTTTCCTCCCTCTTTTCAGGCAGCTTATCTTCTTGATTAATTTCTTTAGGAGTGTCTTGAATTCTCACATTAGTTTCATTTTTCCTACTCTTTCTTGATGTACTGCTCTCAGGAATTTCAGGTGGATATTGAAAATAGTTTCTCACCAAAAATCGTTCCCAGGTATCCCTCTTTTTCTTCAATGGGTCTTCAATTAAAATTTTCACCAGCCCGTGATGATACAAGTGGGGTTCTATGTCCTCTATATTCTTTTGGACCGTTGTGCACATCCTTTTCAAGCTTAGTAATAAAAAGTAAGGCAGATTTAGGGTTTGATTCTCTAAAAAGTTCATCAACAGTCGGGTATGATACATATACATTGCTCCAAAACGGCCTTCACATGTAATGAACTTTTGAATAATCAACAGTAAACTAGCTCACTTCTCTTCTAAAGCATGGACAGGAATTCCTCATTTAAATATAGTTACATTCATACCTGGATTGCGTAGGATAACCCTCCAAGCCTTCTCGTCAAAGCTCTTGTTCTTGAACCAGCGTTCTCCCTCTTGAGGGAGTTTTGTAGCAATTGATATAGATGCATCGGTAGCTGTAAACTTGAGGTCCCCAATTTCCACCTCCAAACCATTAAAAGACCTCGTGAAAGCTTTTGTGATCTCCTTATTGTAGCCTCTAAACTTTTGAATAAACCGTAGCCATCGTGCCTTTTCAATATCTTCTTTACTTGCAGGTACCCCTCCATAAACTTGGGCCCTTCCAGTTTTTCCCTCAACAACAGACCCATTCTTTCCTTTTGTTCTTAAAATGCGTCTGCGTGAGAAGGGTTTAGCGGAGGTGAGACGGCTGGATTAGTGGGAGTGAACAGGGTTTATGGAGAAAACCAGTAATTGTAAGTGGAAAATAGAGGACAGGTAGCAGAAGTGAATTCTCGGAATGGAGTGGAGACTTATGTGAACGAGGTGGTAATGTAGTTGTGGCTTCAATAAAATAGTAGGGGAGTGACGGTAGAATTTTTAAGATGGACGGCTGCGGAGTAGACGTAAACACGTTTATGAAATGGCTATGGAATCTATGCGGTGGAGGAGAGCCTTAATCAAATCGGCCACGCCCCATAATTACAGGTGGAGTGTAGAAATGCAGTCAAACATGAGTTAAATCCGAGGATTAATCATGAGGCCGTTGGAAAAATAAATGCATGGTTTGTGGAGGAATTTCGTGGAATGGTTATGGAGGCTATGACGCCAATCATTGCATATAGTGGAGCTTGTGATTTAATAACTATGCAAAAATGTGTTTTGAATGCCATTTGAAATAAATTTCTACTCATACCTTGGAATTTTTGCCACTTGTTGTCCATTAACCTTTGATCAGCTGGCCCTTGTTAATGCCTTTAGGTGCCCCATGTCTTCATAATATGTCCTCGGTCATACCTGCATTTGATTTTTATTATTTTGCCTATTATCTAACTGCCAATGTTTAATGACAGGGTGCTAGTTGCGGAATCAATTTGCAGCTGCGGAAACTGGATTCAGCTGTGGAAACTGACTCAACGATCATATGACTGAATGAGATGGATGAATGATGACTGAATGAATCAAAATGGTCATAAAAACTTTTATTGGTGGAATGAAATGAAATGAATGAAATGGAGTGGAATGAAATGAAGTGGAGTGGAATGAAAATGAAGTGAAGTGGAATGAAAATGAGAAAAAAGAGAGATTTTTTTTGGAAAATATAGGGCATCAGGAGTTCCTGATTTTCACCCTGTATTTTCTATATAAGACTGCCAATCAATGATTGGTTTTCAGGCTTTTTTAATTTTTTTTTTTTTTTTTTTAGAATAGAAAAGAACAAAAGCTAGGTTGGTGGAGAAGAAGGATTCTTCTTCACTAGCCTTATTGTAGAACTATCTTGAAAGATTTTGACAAATTCCTCTATTAAGAGTAGCTTATGATAGATCTTTAATCTGTGGCCATTCACAATAAGAGGAGTTTGATGTTCATCAATGGTTTTGATTCTTACCGCTCCATTGCTAAAGACTTTGTCAATCTCATATGGCCCAAGCCAATGAGTCTAAAATTTTCCTTTGAAATCTTTAAACATGGAATCAAATAGCAATGCCCAGTCTCATTCTTGAAACTTTTTCTCTTTGATGTATTTGTCATGCCACTTAGCTCTTTGATATTGAACTAGATCAGTTCTTAGGATTGCCTCTTGCCTGATCTCATCTAGCTCATTCAACTGCTCCATTCTATGCTTTTGGGCTTCTGATAGATCCATCCCCAACTGAATTGCCATCTTGAAGGTTTTGACTTGGAACTCAATGGGGAGCGGGACTTCTTTCCCATAAACAAGTTCATAGGGAGAATGTCATGTTGTATTTCTCCATGTAGTTTTGTAGGCCCACAAGGCTTCAGGAAGCCTTTCTGCCCAATCTCTTCTGTGTAGATGAACAGTTTTGGTGATGATGCTTTCAAGAACTTTGTTTGTAGACTCCACTTGACCATTTGCTTGTGGATGGTAAGGAGTAGATTTTCTATGCTTGATTTTGTATTCTTCCATCAGCTTCTCCACCAGGTTGGATGTGAATTGACTTCCCTGATCTGTCACATTTTCTCTTGGAACACCAAAGCGAGCAAAAATATCCTCATAAAGAAAACTAATAACTAAATTTTCAGTAGCAGAAAATAATGCTTTGGCTTCTACCCATTTAGTGACATAATCAGTACATACCAATATATACTTCTTTTGCTTATATGGTGGATTAATAGGTCCAATGAAATCTAAAGCCCATTTTTCAAAGGATTCGATGAGTACCTGTGGTTGCAATGGCATTTCATTAGAAAGGGTAGGTTTCCCTACTCTTTGGCAGTTGTCGCACCTTTTGACATATTGTTTTGCATCTTTAAAGAGGGAAGGCTAATAATATCCTAAAGAGAGGATTTTATAGGCTGCTCTTTTGTCAGCAAAGTGTCCGCCGCATGGTTCATCATGACATTCCTTGAGGATATCAGGCATTTCATCTTCCCTATCACATGTTCTAATCACAAGATCTGGCCCTGTTTTAAACAATTCGTTAGAAATCCATGAATATTTTGAACTCTCCTGAATAATATTTCTTCTTTCACTATGAAATAGATGTGGAGGTAGTTTCCCTGTAACCAAATAGTTAGCAATATCTGCATACCAAGGGGTCTTAGTAGTTACTGCAAATAAATATTCATCAGGAAAATTATCCTCTACAGGAGAATCTTCTTTAGTATTCTGAATCCTAGACAAGAAATCAGCTATTGTATTTTGTTTCCCTGGTCTATCCAACACAGTAATATTGAATTCCTGTAAAAGTAGGAGCCACCTTGTAACTATGCCATTAGTAATAGGTTTGTTCATTAGATATCTAATCGCAGAATGATTAGTATGAATAAAAGGTTCATATCCTGTTATATAATGTCTGAACTTATTGATTGCATGAACAACAACTAAGAACTCTTTTTCAGTTAGAGTATAGTTTAACTCAGTGGGAGTCAAATTTTTACTGGTATAGTAAATGGCATAAGGTACTAAATCTTTTTGACCCAACACAACTCCTAGAGCTGTATCTGAAGCATATGTAGAAATATGGAAAGGGAGCTTCCAATTTGGTCCTCTCAAGATAGGCGCTTCAGATATTCTTGTTTTCAAAGTTTCAAATGCTGATTGACAATCAGGATCCCATTTGAATTCACAATCTTTTGTAAGCAGTTTGAAGAGTGGAGATGCTATTTTAGTGAAGTTTTCTATAAATATTCTATAGTATACAATAAATCCTAGAAAACTTCTAACATCTCTTTGACAATTTGGAATAGGCAACTTAGAGATGACTTCAACTTTTGATCTATCAACTTTAATCCCATCCCCTGAAATATGATGTCCTAAAACAATACCTTCAATAAACATCATAAAGCATTTTTCACGGCTTAACGAAAGGTTTGTTTCTTTACATCGTACAAGTACTTTTTCCAAATTTGCTAATGCTTCTTCAAACGAGTCACCATAAACTGTAAAGTCATCCATATAAACCTCTACACAATCATGGATTAGATCAAAAAAAATTCCTAGTACTGCTCTTTGGAATGTTGCGGGTGCATTACATAATCCAAAAGGAAGCACTCGATAGGCAAAAGTTCCTCATGGACAAGTAAATGTGGTCTTATCTTGATTCTCAGGTGCTACATGAATTTGATTATAACCACTAAAACCATCCAGAAATGAAAAGTACTTTTTGCCTGCTAATGTATCTAATACCTAATCGATAAAAGGCAAAGGAAAGTGATCCTTCAAAGTTGCTTTATTCAATTCCCTGTAATCAATGCATACCCTCCATTTACCATTCTTTTTAGGTACTATAACCAAAGGAGAAACCCATCGGCTATCTGAAAATGGATAAATGAAGTTTACATTGAGTAGTTTTTGGAGCTCTTCTTTCACTATCTCCTTAAGATTTGGATTCATCCTT